>JAOXJP010232423.1:0-10473 GCA_025762735.1 Platanus orientalis | reverse complement strand
TATCTGTGAAAGCAAGTATGAGGTTATAGAGTAGTTAGTGACTGGTGTCCTAGAAGACAATGATGGTCTGAATTGGTCTTATTGAATCCTTAACCGAGATACGAGGTAATGAGAATTTTTTGATATTGTTTTTTTTTTATCAACTGGGTATTACGTTAGAATGGGAAATGTAGCTTCAATATCGTCTATCACCACCTCTGCTAATACACCCTCAACTAAACAACCAAAACTAGATCTCGCTTGTTTCCCATCAAAATTAGCATTGTTTCTACTAGCCTATTTCTATACCTCATGAAGATCTCCTATGCATCTTGGCTTCAACTAAGAAGAGCAACCCCAACTTTTTTACTTATCTTCATTGTGTGCTCTACCAATTCCTTTTGGTAGAGGGTTCTCTTGAAGAAGATCTGGGACATGGTTTCTTTTTTTCTTTTTCTTTTGGTTAAATGGTATTAAACCTGATCTGTTAACATGAAAATATATTAAAGGTTGCTTGCAAAGAAAGGATTTTAGGGAAAGTGCAACGAACGTTCTTTTGAGAAAATGGAGAAAATTTCCCTATAAAATCATGTTATTGGGATTTCTAAAAAGGGAAAATGAAAATATAATTCTCAGGCTTTAAAGAAATGATGCAGCTAACGAGCTAATATATGTTGGAAGAAGCATTCTTTGAACAATTTCTACTGATTTATTCTTTTAGTTCTTTTGGATAAGATTCTTTGCTCATAAAAGAGATGTTGCTGTGAGGATGGATGTTTGGATGAGTCATTGCATTAAAGACGTAGACATCATTGAGGATATTTTCCTGCAGAAAATTAAGTGAGTGAGAAGGAATTTTATGGGAACGATATGTAGGTCAGATATCATATTTTATTTTTATAGAAAGGGGATACAAATCAGATGTTATACTTTACATGTAACATATTGGTGTCTTCCTCTCTACTATTTTCTTGGTTCCATGAAAAGTGACAAGGAAAAGGAGACATCCAAAGGCCTTGGTTGACAACATATCTTGGCTAGTTTTCAACTAGACATAGAAGGTTAATGGCAGATTAAGCCACTTGGAATAGCTTAATGGCTCTACATAGTTATTATTATTGTTTAGCTATGTATTTGGAAAACTTAGTTCATATTATACATATATACATACGATGAATAGATACGGAGCTGTTGGGTGGACAGTGATGATGTGGTGGATGTATGATATTTGGAGTGTTTTGTTGACATGTGGACTATTAGGTTATTGAAGAAGTGACATGGGGATCACTATTTATCCCCAGAGGTCCATATTACAGTCGTTATGTTGTCGAAATTTTGGCAGAAATGACATGTAGATTCCCTGTTTAACCTCAATAAAATGATATAGAAAATAATAGGTGGGATGATTAGATTTTAATTTAGTTGACCATTAGCCTATAACAGGTTTAAAGTAGGAAACTGTGAAAGCGGATGAGGTGAGGTGCCTAACACCTTCCCTAACTCATAAACGAACAACTACCCTTAGAATCTCTAAGAATTGACCAGTTTAAGTGTGGAGTTAGATATTTTAAACTATTTTCAAAACTTAAACTTGTCTTATTTTCAAAACTGATGTCTAGTCACATCATTAAAAAGAGTGGTGGCAACTCCAAATCATTGTGGGATTTTCCTACGATAGGCAAGTCTCTTTTTAAAGGGTTTACCCATCATGCGAAAATCGATGCCCATACATCCTCAACTATCCCCTCGGTATATTTATTGAACAATCAGTAAGTTTGAGAGTTATCGTGGTGGGTTTAAGTTCATGAAGACCCAACTGCTTATACACTGAGAAGTTTCTCTTTCTGGAATTTTCCAATAATACAAGATATTGTTGGGCACTTTGGATCTTTGTATTTTGGTGGGGTATTGTGTTGAATGATTGCACTCATTTGTTCTGTCAAGAAAGCCTTTTTCTGTACATTCAACTTATGCTTGATTGTACATAGATCTTTTAGAAACTTGGCATATGATAACATTTGTTTGATGAAATCCAATAGAGGGATGTTGATCTTTACCTGCTTGAAGATTTCAAGAATATATGCATTTTACACCATTTTATAAGGAGATTATAATCTTGGGGGAAAAAAATAAAAGTATCTGACTTTGCAATGCCACATCAGACTTTGACTTATCAAGCTTGTCATCACTCTTTGATTTCAAAGATTCCTCAGGTTTGTTAACCTTCTTTGGAGTATCTCTGTTAATTATTTTTTCACTTCGTAGAGTGGTGATGGACTTGACATTTCCTCTTGTAGACTAGAAGAATTACTTACCTCAAATTGACCTTTGGGATTTGGTTGAGGTTAAGCCAGTGTAGGCATCATGGGAAGATCGGGTGGTCCCCCACCCACTTCGCTCGTGGGATTTAAGAGTGCCTTGGCCAACGTGAGTCAACCAGGACCCGGGGTTTTTTTAAGTCGGCACCAATTTTGAGTTTGACAGATGGAGTTGGACATTTGCGGCGCGGGCTTTGCGACCCGGGCTAGACCCATAGGTCTAGGATGACTATTGGACTGGTCTGGGTCTTTTCAAGATTAGGGTAAGCTAATTGGTTGCATTTGGGGAAGGTGTTAGGCACCCCAATTACCTACCATTTTAGGGTGGCTCATCCGACTTAGCAATATTTAAATGCTAATAAGCTAGACTAAACAAGTGAGATTTTTTGGTGTCGCGAACCTAAACTCTATACCTTTCTGGGCTATAGAATTTGGATTTGGACATTAAATGCATTTCATGTCCTGAGCATATCTGTACCTATAATATATATATATATATATATTATCTTTTTCATTTATTCATTCACATAACAGTGTAAGTCTATTTCTCATTCACCATTGAACAATTCCAATCCCATAGGTTTGACTTAAATATAAATCTCTTTATTGAATCAAACTAACAAACTATAACTAAAATAAAAATCTGATTACAATTCTTTTCGAACTAAAATAAACTAATGTAATTCAACTAAAACTAAAGTCTGTCCACAAAATCAAGTAACTAGGTCAACTACTCCAATGTATGCTCTCCATCATCTATGGATTCCAAAATGTCATGCTCCTCATATGAAAAATAGATATCAACTCAATTAGTGTGACAAGACTGGTAATAAGCATAATCACACCATGAACTAAACAGTGGGATAAACATAGGACATGGATTTTTCATAAAGAGAAAACAACTAATAATAATGAAAGTTCAAAAGCTAATCTACTAATATCAAACTAACTATACAGTTGAGAAAAAAATATGAGTACTAAAACTAGCATTCTAACAAGCAAACCAAAGCTGAGACAAAGCAGTTTAAAAATCAAGTTTTTATATGTACATATGTATACTTTTTCTTACTCTTTGTCATGTTCTAAAACTAAAACCAGAATTTTTCATCTTTCATTCTTATCTTAACTTTTCCATTTATTCCTTATTTCATTACAAATATTTCCATTACTGAGGAAGACCTGTACACCAATTCATAACCACCCGGTGTTTGGGTCAGAGATCACCATATTAACCTCTCAGTGATAGGGACAGAGGAACCATTATTTAACCACCTAAAATAAGATCAGATGAACCATTTAACCCAATAGAGCAAGGGCACACATATACAAAGATCCGGTTTAGGCCTGGATTTGGCCCCATCAGACATCCCTTTGATGGCAAGGGGTCTTTAATTTAAATCTTTCACTTTTAACATTAATGGCTTTCATAACTTGCAAAATAGAACAAAGAATATAAGTGTATCTTTTTGGATCACCTCATATTAAACATAACTTTTAGAATTTTAGAAACGTTTATTTCATTATCTTCATTCCTTACTAATTTCTCATGGTTTAATCTATAAACCTTTTTCATTATTTGCTATAGAACAGAGTTAGGAGCATGTAAAACATCATGCATATCATAATATTATAGAATTTGAAGCGAAAAAAGTCAGAAAATCAAAAGTTTGACCCAATCTAAGCAATTTTAAGAGCATTCAAAATGACTTTTCCTCTTCTAAAATGTTAAACTATTGCTATGGCATGAATATTATAGATGTTTGATATTTCACAAATTTTACTTATAACTTATACATGTTTTACAATCAAACTTTTGAAAACAAGTACTTTCCCAGATTTTTCTTTAAAAAAAAAAAAAATCTTGAAAACTTATTGCAAATCATCAAACTTGAAAACCAAATAAAAATCTATGAATTTATAATGAAAAACATGCCATAATGTAATCATGATACTTACAAGTTGCAAAAATTAAAACTCAGAGCACTTGTTCTTTAACTTTGCAAAAATCCCAGAAAATTTCCCCAAATCCTTCAACCTCTCATCTTTGATCTTGCTTGAGTGTTCTAAGGCTCTTATGCAAAACTAGGGTTTAGGGTTGAGTTTAGATCATTCTTATAAAGATAAGAGGTGTCCAAATCAAATTTGGAAACTCCCCCATTCAAAACTTAAAAAAAAAAAAAAAACTCATTTTGAATTTAATCACAATTTTTGAGCATTTTTGAGTGATTTATGATTTTGCCACTAGACTAAAATGACTCTAACTTTCTCTATATACTTTGTTCTTTGAACCATTTGTTGCATTGGACTCTAGACTTAAAGACCTTTCTTTTGACATATTTTTCATAACTAAACTCTGAGGTTTACTATTTTTCATATAATTTCAAAGTTCTTCCATGTTTTTAGGTCTATAATTCAGTCATAAAGACATAAAAATAATTAAAATGCATAAGAAAAATCTAGGGTATTACATTTGGTCATTTTATGTTTGTACACTTGAATTTCATTCAGTACGCATGAATTTATGCTATACGCCTGAATTTTATCCCCTAAATTTTATTCTGGGATAAAATTCAGGCGTATGACCTGAAAATGCCCCACAATGGGTCCATTTTGTGAATGGGTATCAAGCTAGGATTTCAGAGGTTAGGACAAAGACTTTATTTTAATTTAGAAGTGTGGAATTCTTCACCCACTTCCTATTTACCAAAGAAGGGCAAGTTGGGAATTTCCCAACCTGTATGCCTGAATTTTCATGTATGGTCTCAAATGGGCCCCACTTAGGGTTCCAAAAGGATCCAAGGTCTGGATCATCGACTCGATGGGTTTACAAGTCTCAAAGGTCTTGTGGGTCCATTATGTAAAAGGGGAAAGAGTTATGAAATGTTTAGGGGCAGTATGCCTGAATTTAGGTTGTATGCCTGATTTTTCATAATGGGGTTCCAAAAAGATCCAGGGCCTGGATCATTCATCAAATTGGTTTACAGGTCTCAGGAGTCTTGTGGGCCATTATACAAAAGGGGAAGGAGATATGAAATATTCGGGGGCAGTACACCTGAATTTGGGTTGTACGCCTGAATTTCAGGTGTGCGCCTAAATTCCAATAGCCTGTTCTTTGGCACATTTGGGCAACCAAAGGGGGTTAAATGACCCTGAGATTTTTTAGGGGGTTGGGTTAACATCACAAACAAATCTTTGAAAAATTCCAAATCCTTTTGGAAGGTATAAACCCCTCTTTGGATTTTTCAAACTGGTGGGTGCTTGACAAATTTGCATAGTCCCAGTGAGGCCCATGGGTTGTGGGGTCCATTCCTAGGGCTACACCCATTGGGTTAAGGCCAAATTTTACATGGGGGTTCTTAACAAGTTCATAGAGTTACTGAAGAAAGAATTAGAAAAAAATAATAGACAAACAAATAAATATTTGATCTACAAATGGAATGACAAAATTTAGTATAGAATAGAACCAACAGAAAAATAATAAGAGAATAAATCTAGTAAAATGCCAAAACTGAAATGAAATGAAATACAAAAATTAATTAAAGCATATAAATTAGTTTATTAATATAAAACCAAGAATTAAGCCAAAATCATAATACAGAAAGAATTAAAATTTGGACACCTCACATATCTCAACTTGGGAAGTGTAAAAACACTTCTACACAGTAAGCAAGTGAGGTTCATCTTAGGGGTCAAATGAATTCTAAAGGCCGTGAAAATTGGTGGACATGTAAGTCACTGTGATAGTGACTTATTGTAAAAATTTTAAGTCCCTACTCCTCTAGTTGGATGATTTATGATTCCTACACCATCATTTACTCAAAAAAAGCATTAAAGAGGGAGATAAGTTGTCTCCCTCATGTCCCACCATTAGGGCTTCTTAATGGGTCAATAAAGGGGTTCAATTACAGCATAGGGAGGGGTGTTTATCATATGGAGGGGGATGGAACACTGACCTCAAGATGGGGACTTTCCTTCCTCTTCCTTTCTTTCTCTCTTTATTTCTTTTCTTTTCTTTCTCTCTTTCTTTTCTTTCCTTTTTTCTTGGAGAAAAATCTCTCTTTTTCATCCTCTCTCTCTTTGGCTAAATGGGGGGTATTTTTAGCTGGGGCTAAGCATGGGGGGCTATGGCCATGGGATGGCATGGGCGTTCATGGCATGGTTGGACCCACCAAAACTTGTGGTAGGGAAGAGTGGTTTGAATGGGCTTGTGTGGAGGCACCTTAGTGATGCACATGTGAGCCAAGGTTGCCTCCTCCTATTGGCTAGGAGAGGGGTAGCTTGGATGTGTGACATGTGGCAAAGGGGCATGAATGGAGGGTGGTGGTAAGGAGGTGAAAAATTAAGGGTCTAGATGGGTTTGAGGATTTGGATGGTGGATGATGGTTTTAGGGATTTAGAGCATTAGTCATAGCCCTTTATCATGAGAGGGGGTGAATGTGTGCCATGTGGAAAGGGGGGAGAAGATGGAGGGTTGTAGTGAGGAGGTAAAAAATCAAGGGTTGGATGGGCTTTATGGGTTGGATGGTGGATGATGGGTTTGGGGTTTAAATTATTAGATCCTAACCCTTCATCAAAAGAACTTTGGATTGATGCCAAATCAAGGGCCCTAAGCCAAAGCCACTTTAGGATTTTTTTTTGAAAAATGCAACTATTGCTTTTTAAAAAAATATTGATGATTTTAAGAGTTTGATCCTCTTACTATTTGGGTGTGCTTTTTGGGTTCTATAGCTCTGGAAGTTTTGAGGCTTGTGAGATTTTTGCATCTCTTAGATGATCTGGTCGCAGTGCAACTATCAGAATCGAATTTGGATGAGTGTCAGTAGTTTAAAACTGAGTCTGAATAGCTCTGAAATGTTTTGAACCCATACAGTAGGAGCAAAATGGTAAAATTGATTCTTAGGGTCTTGATATGAATAGTAACCTTTGAATTTTGTGAGACACATGTTAAGACCATTTACGAAATCGATACCTGAGTCAAAATCTACATTCAAAGCCCTGATTTGTCTTGAACCAAATCTTCAGTGGAATTGAGATGGATTTTTGCTAAGTCCCAAGTGGAAAAATTAGAGGTCATTGAATATTTTAGGTCTTGGAATCTTAAGAACACATGATCTAACAGACTGACTATCCAATTTTTAGGGAGTTCTTGAGAGGTTTCCGAAGGAGGGTCACTTAGCAAAAAAACACAGCTTGGATTTGTAAGAGAATGAGCAATTGTGTTGTGTTGAGTCTGCAAATTGATCTGTCTATTAGTGGGTTTCTTGAAGACATCGAAAATTTTGATAAAATGGGTCTGACCTTGAGAGATATGGATTTCAGGAGAGTTTTTAGGGGTTCACTGAGTGTTGGATACATACAAAAGGGTTTAGATTGGATTGAGAGAGGATGAGGTTATTGGGGCATGTTGGTTGGATTGTTCTAGTTTGGGTGAGAGTTTTTTGAAGGTCTTGGAACCACCAATGTATGGCCACTGATTAGCTGAATTTCTGACCTATGATGAATTCCCAGGGATTTACCAAAGGTTTATCGTTTGCTAAAAATGATTAGATTTAATAAGGAGAGATTAAGGAATTTAATGTGGAATGGATATGACAATATTTGAGTTTGAGAGCTGGTTTTGAAGCCTTGGCAAAAACCAGGATTTAACCACTGAATGTTCTAAATTTGGCTGTTTGGAGAACTTTTGGGAGCTTATCGTAGGTCAAATATAAACAAATCTTTCTTTTAAGGGTTTAGGGAAGTATTGAGATTTCAAGGGTTGCTTAGGTTCTCAGAAATTCTAGTTTCTTTGTCAGCTTTTTAAAGATAATCATGATAAGACGGCATGGGATCTGACTTAGAGGCATTTGGGTGATGGTTCAAATTTCTAGGATTTATTGAGGGTCTGATTTTGAGAAAAAAATAGGATTTTTGAGAATGTGAGGGTAAAATGATAATTTTCCAATCTTTGATACTTCAATGTGGGAAGGCTTGTGAAGGTTGGAGAATTATGGAGAAAATGAGTTTAATAGACTAAAATTTGGAGTATTTTGAGGGTATTAGGGTAAAATGGTAATTTACCAACCTTCGATGCTTCAATGTGAGAAGGCTTATGAGGGCTGACAAATTTAGAATGAAATGAGGTTGATAGATTGAAATTTGGACCCTTATATTCCTAGGGTGTTTTTCGAGGAAATTAGGTTTTAGTTTGACTGATCCTTGGGTAGGGCTTTGACTTTGACATTGTACTTTGTGACTAGAGTATCCATTAGAGATGTTTAACTACCTAAAGTCCAGATCTAATTTTAGT
Source organism: Platanus orientalis (assembly GCA_025762735.1). Taxonomy (NCBI): domain Eukaryota; kingdom Viridiplantae; phylum Streptophyta; class Magnoliopsida; order Proteales; family Platanaceae; genus Platanus; species Platanus orientalis. Next base: position 1,887 of record JAOXJP010232423.1, on the reverse strand, counting down.
GTCTGAGGTTTAGGGGTGTTTGAAGTCCGACCCTATCCATTGCTGTAATGAATCCATCTGATTCCATTAATTAACCCAAGTCAAAATTTGGGTGCTGACAGTAGGAAACTTGCCCTTTTCTTAAATGCTCAATGAAGAGGTCAACTTGTTGATAAAATTCTTCATTTCAATGATGGCTTGTATTGTCTGACTATTAATTTCATCTTGACATTACATGAATGTTTGCAATTTTTCCTCAAGAGACCTCTTATGTGGAGGCACATAAGAAGTAGAAATAGAGGCCCTTGAGAAGAGTTATTTACATTGGGCTTATTTCTCCAACTGAAGTTGGGATGATTCCTCTAGTTGGCATTGTATGTTTTTGAATAGAGAGAAGAAAAAAGGCCTTTTATAGGCATTCATGGCATTTGCTTGTTCATGTAACACCTCTTGAAAGCAGGGATTGTTAGACAATCCTGAGTTTGATGTGCATTAGTCTCGCAAATTCCACAAATGTCTCATAATTTTCATTGGCCTTTATTGAATTTACTTTCCTAAGTTCCATGGCTTCCACTTTTCTGGTTAGATTGGTAACTTGACATTTACATCATCCCTTTTTCTAAGGTGGTATATACCTCCCTTAGTCATGGCATTAGGCTTAGTCTTATTTGACCTCTCAGATTGATCTGTGTTATCCCATGACTGGCCATTTTTAGCAAATTGATTAAAGTAATCCTAAGCCTCTTTAGGATCTTTATTTAAAAACTCACCATTACACATCATTTCTATGAATTGGCTCATTTGAGAAGTTAAACCTTCATAAAAGAAACTGATTGTGTGCCAAGTTTCATAGCTATGATGGGGGAAAGTTAATAATAATTCTTTAAAACGTTTCCAACATTGAAAAAAGTCTTATTTTCTTTTTGTGAAAAATTCTTGATATTTCTTTTAAGAGTATTAGTCTTATAGATCAGGAAGAATTTTTTTAAGAATTCTCTTTGCATTTCTTTCTATGTACAATAGATCTTGGTTTTAGAGAATTTAGTTAATTCTTAGCATTTTCCTTTAAAGAGAAAGGAAACAATTTTAATATAACCACATTACTATTAACATTTTGGTTGCGCAAGGTTGCACAAACTTCCTCAAACTCTTTTAAGTGGAGGTAAGGGCTTTTTGAGTCTAAGCCATAGAACTTGGGAAGTAATTGAATTATTCCCGATTTTAAATCAAATGTGTCAACATTGATAGGAAAAATCATACAAGATTGGAAACCTTTTCTTATTGGTTGCAAATATTCACGCAAGGTTCTCATTGGTGGGTTATTTAAAATTTCATTTTCCCCATTTTTGCTTCCATTGTTAAACTTAGTGTCAGATAAATAAATATTTTCAAAATCTTCAAACAAGTTAGAGAAGTCTCCAAACACAAAGTTTATTTTCCTCAAGTGGCCTACTTGATCACGTTGCCAATGTGCTCATAATAAATAAATAAATAAACATATAGATGAAGTTAAATCCTAAAAACAAATAACACCTAAAATATGGAAAAATCTGGGATTATCAATCACAATGCATGCACAACCTAAAAGTCTTCAATTCAAACAATTTAGCTTAATAGGCTACAGACTGGACACATACCTACCAAAATTTATATGCCGAGCTTTCCACTAGATTGTAAGTTGATGCAATCCTAACTCAACACATCTAGAAAGCAAAATAACAAGGAAGTGGAATAAAATTACTTGAAGAATTTATCAAGGTTTAAAGGAAAGGGAAAAAAATTTCCACGAATCTTTAAGCAGGGCTTGATCAATTGGTAGCCAAGGACCTTCTTTTAACTTGTTAGATGCTCAATATTGATATTCTTAATTTCCAAAAATTAAAAAAAATCTAAGAGTATTAATTCAAG
>JAOXJP010232422.1:0-10473 GCA_025762735.1 Platanus orientalis | reverse complement strand
ACAACTAAACAGCCCATAATGCACACACATATAATACATGATTCATTTTGAATCTTATATATACTTCAAATATAACACTCATCACTCAACTCTTCCTCTGTGGCTCTTAGAATCTTGTTCTCTCAATTACACCGTTGATATTTTCCAATGCATCATGCCTCTAGGATTGATGGTGACCACAAAATTGCTTCATATGGGTCCATCTACATCTACAAACAAGTGTTGGCCAGTGACATCGGACCTAAGAACCTCACATTCCCCTTCCTTGGGAAGGAATGCATTCAACGACTCAATGCTGACATAGATTAAAGAGTATATGCTTAGGTTGTCAAGAAAGGCTTCAGTAGCGATCTATTCATCCAAAACTCTGATAAAAATATATGGCTACATGTGAGTTTTTGAATGTGCATAGGGTAGAAAAGGCGGTGATGAAGGCAATAGAGAGGAAAGAGTACTGTAATAACAAGAGAAGGAAAAAGATGGAGGGAATATAGGGTTTTGAAATTTTTTTTAGTAATGAGAGATCGAGATTGAGAAGCGAAGATCGGTTGCTACCTTGCCGGAGAAGCAACGGCCAGCGAGCAGATTAAATCTTGAAGACCAGAGAACACAATGCCGCTGGCAAGAGGATATTTTTTTTACGAGTGGGGTAGAGTTAGGTATTTTTTTTTACTGAGAGAAATAACCCAAATTTAGTTGAACCGAATAAATCATATATATATATATATATATATATATAGTTGCCCCAAGCTACCTTTCTCTCTCATCCATGTCGACACTATATAAAGTTTTTGTTCTAAAATTTTTCCAACATACCCCCATACCTCTCTCCTATATTCTCGCCCTCTTATATCTTTCCTATTGTAATCTCACCCCATAGGTTTCTCTCTCTTTCCTATTAATCTCTTTTTATTTTTAAGCATATTTTCCATTTTCCCAAATGCTAACAATTAGTTATACTCACCTCAAATAACTCCTAAGTTCCGGCTAGGATTCTCTCCAGATTTCTAAAGTTCAGTTAAAGTTCAAAAGATTTTGGTGGTTAGCACGTATCCAAAAAACTCAACAATTGAAGCGCACATTTTCAATTTTGTTTATTATTTTTGCCACATGTCAACCATTGAAATTGAAATTTTTTGAACGATATCTGAACTTTAACATTTTGGAGAGAATCTTGGGGGCCTAAGTTCTCTCTTCCCCTTATTCTCAAACATTATCTCTTTCCTTCAATATATTTTATTTTTCTAACTTCTCCCTCTATAAAATAGTTATTAATGAGAAGAATTCCTTCTTTCTAAGATTCTCTAACACCCCCTTCTCCATTACTATTTTTTCTTCTTTTCTTTTTTGGGAAAAATTATTATTTTTTCTCTCAACAACATCTCCTGCTCCTAAATACTTTTTAAACTATTAAATACACTTTAATTAAAAAATCATTCTTTCTAAGATTCTCTACACGCCCACTTCTCTATTCCTATTTTTTCTATCACACATGTCTTCCTCTCCTAAATGCCTTATAAGTTCAAAGATATTAATTATAAAATAAATACACCAAAATTATTACTCCCAAATTCCCTTTTTGCTATATAATTCTTTTAATGAATTTCCCTCTCTTCCCCCACTAAATCGTCCCTTATGTCATTAAATCACTCCTAATTTCTTTTCTAAATATATGATCTCATCATAACTGATCTTATTAAACTTCTCTGCATCTTACTCATCTAATTATATAAATTTTTAGGAATAGAATTTAGTTTAGTTTTTATTTTTATTTTAAATTATAATTTTGTTAACCATATAATTATTAATATATTGGTACAGTTAGTGGTTGTATCGAGAGTTTATTTGGTGGGCTCTTGTAAGTGTGTACAGATGTATGAAGAGGAAAGATTGCTCTAAGCTTTGGAAAAAAATCCGGTCCTTTGCTATCTCTTATAGCTCCCCTTGATGTTGTATCGGTGACTTTAATGCCATCAAGAACCCTAATGAAAAAGAAAGTGGTCTCTCTCTCCCTGATTATGAATTTAGAGAATTTAAAGATATGATAAATCATTGTGGCTTAATTGATCTAGGATACTCAGGCCCTACTTACACTTGGTCCAACCGCAGACAAGCTCACTTTTTAATAAGGGAGAGATTAGATAGGGCATTTGCAAATTGCAGCTAGAGGCTCAATTACCTTGATGCATTAGTCTCTCATCTACCTGCAATCAATAGTGATCACAATCCAATTTTGCTATGCTTGGAGAAGTCAAGAAGATTTAGAAAGGAAAAAACATTTAAGTTTGAGGCTATGTGGCTGGCCAAAGAAGGGTTCCATGAATTCTCCAAAGTTTCTTGGTGTCAGGGACAACAAACATATATTCTATCAAGGCTGAACAATTATAGAAGAAATATTTCCAAATGGAGTAAGCAGGTGTTTGGAAACATCCAAAAAGAACTGTCCTTAATAAAGGATAAACTAACTCAAATCCAATCAGAAGATTATTTGGATGGAGGAAGGGAGGAGGAAAAGGAGCTAATCAACAAATACAATGAATTACTACTTAGTGAAGAAATATATTGGAGACAAAGATCCCATATTTCTTGGATAAAAGAGGGTGACATAAATACCAGGATTTTTCATGCATCAACACTAAATAGAAGAAGGAAGAACATAATATCTACCATTCGAATACAGGAAGGAGAGTGGTATGCCCAACCTGAGGAGATAATTGCAACTTTTACAAGACATTTCAGAGACATATTTAGTTCAGCCAATCCAGCTTCGATGCCAGTAGACTTGCTGCTGACAAAGGAACTTGTACAGAGGAAGAGAACCTACATATTGTTAAAATCCTATAAGAAGATGAAATGAGAGATGTGATACAAGCCATGAATCCCTGAAAAGATCTTGGTCCAAACGATTTTTTACACTATTTTATCATAAATGTTGGGATTATGTAGGTCGCGATGTGGTAAGTTTTGTACAAAATTTCTTTCGTAACAAGCACTTCCCCAATCATATAAATATTTTGTTGATATCGAAGAAAAACTAAACCGACTACCCATCAGATTTTAGGCCTATAGCTCTGTGCAATGTATTGTGTAAGGTGATTTCTAAAATTCTAGCTAACAAAATAAAGCCTATTTTAAATAGGCTCATTTCCCCGAACTAGAGTGCTTTTGTTACAGACAAACAAATAACAAATAATGTGATCCTCACTAAAGAACTCTTTCACTCTATAAGCAAGATGAGAGGCAGAAGGAGCTTTCGCACTCAAATTAGACATGTCCAAAGCATATGACAGAGTTGAGTGGAATTTCCTCTAGTCAACTTTACGAAACTTTGGTTTTAGCCAAGCAGTGATTGAGCTGATCATGGCAGGAGTTAAATCTACATAATTTTCATTGCTAATCAATTGGGCACCTGAAGGATTCATCAGGCCTTCAAGAGGTATAAGACAGGGATGTCCATTATCTCTTTATCTGTTTATTTTGTGTGTGGAGGTTCTTACACAGTTGATCGCTAAGGAGGAGAAGGCTTAACAATTGAAAGGCCTGTGAATTAATAAGGATGCTCCTTCCATCATGCACCTTATGTTCACTGTGATCTCCTTATTTTTGGCAGAGCAAACAGATACTCCATCAGTAAAATAAAGGAGATTCTGGAAACATATGAAAGGTGGTCAAACCAGAAGATAAATTATGAGAATTCTTCAATGCATTTTTCCTGAAATGTGCAACAAGACCCAGAAGATAAACTAACTTCATTGGTTGGTGTTAACAATATGGATAAGGAGGAGAAATATCTTTGAGCGAATTTATTGTTGGATCCCTCAAAGAAAAGCAACTATCAGCCAATCCTCAAAAAAACAAAATCCAAATTATCAGGTTGGAAAGCACGTCTACTGTCAGATGCAGGGAGATTAGTCCTAATAAAGTCTATCCTGGCCAATATCCCAATTTACTCAATGTCTATCCACATTTTTTCAAAGAAGATATGTAGGAAATTAAATTCCATACAAAGGGACTTTTAGTGGGGTTTCAATGAAAGGGATAGTCATCTCTATCTAAGAGCCTGTAATCATTTTCAATTGGAAAAATCCAAAGGAGGACTGGGAATTAGAAATATGAAATTTGTCAATAAATCCCTCGTTTCCAAAGTAGGATGGAGATTCCTCAAAAACCTTGATATAATATGGGCAAAGCTTCTTCGCACCAAATACCTGAGAAATCAGAAATTCTGGATTGGAGAATGCCCCAAATCCGTGTCCAGGACTTGGTCAGACATCCTAAAAAGTAGGAAGATCTTAAAAAGTGGAGCATGTTGGTCAATCAGCTCTAGTTTCAACACTCACATATGGTACAATCCTTGGATCCCCAACTCACATTTACTATGTGAGGTTGACTCTCAGGTATAGGCTATATCTCAAAATGTAAGTGAGCTCATCAATCAATTATCTCATTCTTGGAAAGAAGATATTATCCGAAACATGTTTGATAGAGTGACGACTTCATCCATCCTTAGAATCACTCTCCCCAAAGAAGACCACAATAAAAAAGATGTACTATTTTGGTCAAAAACCTCTTCAGGTAAATTCTCCTCTAAATCTGTATATAAAATTCTAGCAGATTCAACAGGAACTACTTCACAAATACGTGAAGAAGAGACAAAAAAATTCTAGTAGAAATTTTGGAAGGAGAATAGTACTCCACTAAGGGTTCTCATTTTTATCTGGAAGTGCCTAAATGAAGTCTTGCCTCTCAAATCCATGCTGGGGAAATTCTTAACCAAGATGGATACATTATGTCCCATATGTGAAAAAATGAGTGAGACTGCAGATCATGTTTTCTTTGATTGTGAATTGGCAAAGGTAGTTTGGTTTGGGTCCCTTCTAGGACTCAGACTTGAAAATTACGAAAAAACCTATAGAGAATGGATTGGAATTTGGCTCTCTTTCACACCAGACAAAATGTTATTTTATTAAGGAGCAATAATTTTGTGGTGTATATGGAAGGCAAGTAATAAAATTGTATTTACACCAGTTGGATCCGGTCAATGTCATCCTTAAGAAAGCGGGTCAAATGATCAGAGAACACAACCCAGACTTGAGCACAACTCCTCCCTAGAATACACAGGATCTGGTCAATCATAATGTTGAATACTGGCAGGCTCCTCCGCTCGGTTCCCTGAAGATTAACGTCGATGGTGTGGCTGGTCATTGTAGTGCGGTGGTAGCTATTGTTAGAGACTCTATAGGATCATTCATATAAGGAGAAACAAATTATTTGAGCCCATGCAGTCTGGAAGAAGCTGAGGCAATGACCTTTTATTTGGGGTTGAAATTGGTCGAAGACGTACCAAATGTGCCAATCTACATTGAAGGGGATTGCAGCAAAATAGTGCACCTACTCAAAGAGAGGGACTCTCAATGTCCTTACAGGGTTCAAAGCATTATATCTTATTGTAGACATATGGCAAGCCGAAACTCTCAAGTTTCCATTTCATATGTTCTGAGAGAATGCAACAAAGCAGCCCATACACATAAACACGGGCATTGATTATTTTATTATATATATATATATATATATATATATATATGTATATGTATATGTATATATGTATATATGTATGTATATGTATATGTATATGTATATATGTATATATGCAGTAGCCTCAAGCCCTTTTTCTCTTTCACCTACGTGGACACAAGAGAAGGGTTGCCTCAATCATAACACATGATCAAGGTGTCTAACAAGAGAAGGGTTGTCTTTGACTTGGGCCGAAACAACCTAAAGGCCCACATACACATAAACACGGGCCTAGCAATAATGTGTTATGATTCATTCTGGTTTAGCACGCTCAGATTTGGCCTAGTCCAACCATATTAACCCAATTACGTTAGGCCCAAATTTGGTTCAGTTTTTTTTTTTTTTTTTTTAATATGGACTAGTTCAAGAATAAATCAATTAGCTTAATTGATTCATTTAATATTTTCAAGTTTTAAACTTGATTTATTTGAATATGTGTATGCAAGATGTGTTAATGCATACATTATTGAATTTAACATGCATATTATCTGGGCAAATAATGGTCTATAATTATGCTTAATTAAATAATGAGTCGAGATTAGTTCTCCTCAAAATAAAATTATTCACCTAAATTAAGATTAATGATACAGTTTATTTGTGTAAGAGATGATTGCTAGCAATACCTAGTCTTTCGATTTGAGCACATAAACGTTGGCATTAAGTTCTGATCCAGAGGGTGGGATAATTTTATAATGTGTGTGTGTGTAACATGTTACAAATCCCTAATTAATTGCGCAATGTTTGTCTTCATAATGGCTTCTAAGAATGTGATAGCTGACTTAACTAGAGGAGAAAAACTAGATGGAAACAACTATGACATGTGGCATAGGAAAATCCAGTATCTCCTAGAAGAGTAGGGTGTGCTTGAAACACTGACAATTAGCATGACGGTCCTTGAGGAAGGAACCACAATGCAACATAGACAAAATATGGGGCAATATCAAAACTGGCTCAAAAGAGACCATTGTGCATGCTTTACTATGCTTAGCACAATGCACAATGATCTCATTGGGAATTTTGAAGAATACAAAATCACGAAAGATATGTGGGAGTACCTGAAAATGTCTTTAACTTGTACCTCTGCTGCAAGGTTACAGGCCATGACTCTTAGGTTTGAGACATACAAAATGGATCCTAGCTCGATGATGGTTTAATATCTTAGGAAAATGTCTCAAATGATAAGAGACTTAAAGAGTGCTAGCAACAACCTGTCAGATGAGCAACAAATTCTTGCTGTCTTAAGGTCACTGCTTAATTCTTGGGAGAAAATGAAGCTCTTGATGACGCACAACGAAAGCATCACCACTTTCACTCAATTGGCACGTCACCTATAGCTCGAGGCTGAGTGTCAATCTGCTAAGGTCGAAGGCGAAGCTTTATTTTTCCAAGGAGATAAGAAAAGGTCCTTCAAGACTAAATATAAGGCTAAAGGTAAAGCTCAAAACAAGGTAGGACATGGTGGATTGGGTTCACAAAATGGCAAAGGTGCAAAACAAAAGCACGGAAGACGCATTGGATATAAAGACAAGACCAAAGTGAAATGTTATAACTGTCATAAGATGGGCCACTTCGTTCGTGAGTGCACTGAGCCGAAGAAAGTATGAACTGTCACTCTCCCTAATTCTCAAATCTTTGTGTGTTCTGAGGCTTTTGTTACTCATTCACTAATACCAGTCTGAAATGTGAATGGGCCACTTCGTTCATGAGTGCACTGTGTGTTGAGCTATAATGTGGATACTCTCACTAACTTTTGGCACAAAGGAGTGTAAGCAAAGTATGTGTTTATGATGTCATCCCGATTGGAGTCGGGAGCATGTTCTAGATGAATAAACATGATATATACAGATATGTATATATACATGTATACTTGAGAAAACTGGGTGCGAGACTCGAATCAGGCACAAGATAAGGCGACTGGATTATGAAAGCTCGAGTCAGACATAAGAGAGAGGGACTAGACTAAAACCTATACGGTGTTGAGAAGTTGACGAACTCTTAGTGAGCTCTACCGTAGCATGCATTTTATACTGCTTGTATTATTTCGACCATGACCTTCATATGAAAGTGAGCTAATTCCCTATGCTCCTTATAGTGTGAGACTTTGGTCATGTAGATATTTATGCCCTTCGAGACTCATGACTATGTTGTGAAGTTGAGGCTTAATAATTGTTACTCTAGTATTTTTCCTATAACCATGAGTGATTCGGTCTAAAGGGACATGGCTGAGAAAGTGGTTAGGCTAAGAGACTAAGCAACATAAGGGATGAAGAAGACGATTTAATACATCTGTTGATAGTAATGTACACACAAGCATGTGACCACATTTAGATGATTAGTTGAATCAAACCAAATTTTTTTCAAAAAGGTTAAAATTGTTTTTCAAAAATTGACTTATCCCTGTAAAGGGCTTGTTGTGAATACTGGAAGTTGGCGTTGTTCTGAGTATGAAATTCCAGAGGGGATAAAAAACACATGACTTGATGTGAGAATTAGTTTAGGGCATGGTTGAGTTGTTGGAGATGAGATGTATTTTTCTAGTTATATAAACATATAATTTAGTAAGATGTTCTCTCTTAGATATCACAACTCCCGTTAGTCACACATCGTATTTCCCTGTATGAAATAGATGAAGGATGAAAAGTAAATGAGCAATGAGGCTAATTAGTATGCCACACTATGGACGAATGAGAAATGTTGGAGTTTGAGTCTATCTAGAATGTCTATGTGGGCATCCTACTACACTTAGAACTCCTTCATACTTATCCAATGAGTTGTAAATAAGTCCAAGTGGGAGTTAGAGACGTAAGTGGACTAAAACTCCTTCTGCAAGACCTCTATAAGTATGTGGCATTGCCAAAAACGAGAACACACTTTGGTAATCTTGTGGAGACCTCTCTTGTTCTCTCTTTCTGTAAGCGTTTACGGTGTGGAAATCCTATACTACTTTTGTAGTACTGTTGTTGTGATGGGTGTTGGTGTTCCGTTTCAATGAAACATCCTATTTCCTTGCAACGTGGGTGCAAGCATGGTTCGTTTTTCTTCCGCTGCGGGATTGTCTTCAGGTATGTACAATCCCTCTCTCTAGATTGTAACACTCTTCTCTATTTCTGTGTGATTCAGTGGAAGGGACAGTGAACATGAGAAAGTTTTGAAAGATTTGTTCTCTGTATCTCTCTTTGTTTTCAAGATGGTTAAGTAATCAAGGAACACAGGCCGAATACTCTTCTCTTTTATTCTTCGTTCCATTTCACCTCTACATCGTCTTCCTTAAATCGTTGTTTCCTAGAAACCATCAAGAGCACACTTGACGATCATGAGGTCAATCTAGAGATTCTTTCACTGTCGTTGTTCACATTGACGATCATGAGCACACTTGACGAGGCCGAATGTCAAACGGTTTAATGTGGTTGCACTTAACGAAACTGTTTAATGCATATTTTCTTTCATTATTATTGCTAAGAATCTTAGTCTTTTGAGAACTTGGTTTTTGAAGTTCCAGTTTCAAGCTACAGGTTATTGTCTCAACTTCAAGATCATAATACTGTTGGGCAAAAAAATTTGGCATCATTGTCTTTGCATAAAGGAAAAGATTGGTAAGCTTAACGTGAGGCTGGGTTTGGTTGGCATTCTATATTCAGGATTGGGCTTAGAATGACTCACATCAAGCACATGTTTCTCCCACAAATCGCAACCCATCAGGCAAAACGGTAGTCACCAAGAATTCTCCTGAAATTTTGAAGTTCAAACGATGTGACATGTATAGTCATTTCAGGGCAATGGAATAGACCCACTGTGTACATAACCAAATAATGGAACAAAACCGTTTATCACAAAATTTCTTAGTTTCAACTCTTTTTTTGGTAGCCATTATTTCAGCTTTCAATAATGTCTAGATAGATTTCATCCATGATAAATTAATGTGCAGTTAGTTTTGATAGGATTCAGTTTTTTGATCTGATGTTGCCTTTTTTTCTTTTTTTGTTAGGTTAATGTCTTGTATTCAACCCGAGATATAACCCGGGATGATGATCCGAAAAACCCGAATATGACCAAAAAATTTTTCTGACCCGATTTGTATCTGCTTTGGGACCCGTACCCGACTCGTACAGATTAGGGTTTTTGAGGTTTATATTTAGGGTTTTCTCGATTTCCATGCCATCGCACTGTTCATTATAATCTCTGTTTTTCGATCACAGTGAAAGCTCTTCTCTGTTTTTACCCATGGACGTAGGCTTCAAAGCCGAACCACATAAATCGTCTTGCTCTTGTGGTGTAATTGTTTTTTGTTTTATTTTCTCTCTTTTTCTTTGTTGCATACGAGCATAGATTTAGGTTTCCGCATAACAAATTAAATATTAGAAAATGACTTCTGGATGATCTTTACCATCTAATTTCAATTATCTTGAAGAAGTTAGATTTTTAGATGAAAAATCTTTGGCGGTTGGAAATGAGTTTCAGTATACTCAGCAACTCATCAATGTTCAATCATGGAGGTTTAGGTTACACATTTGCTAATGTCATGCCAATATCCCCTCAACCCAAGCTACTTAATTAAAATGAGTAGAGAGCAAGATTAATGTTCTAGTTCTTACTTTTGGGTGTTCGCATATACTGATGGGTGTCAATCAAGACTCAATTCGTCCTAAGTACGTAGAAAAGAGGATTACATTGTTTAAGTATATACCATAATAGGAAGCAATAGTGTTTAACTTCTTCTTCATATTATTTTTTTCGTTACCTTGACCCAACATGTTTCACAGTAGATTACCATTTTGGCTGAAAATACTGGGTTAATATAATAGGAGACATTAACACAACACCATCTTACCCTTTGCCTGTTTTGGTTGAGTGAGCTATCCCAAGCTACTTATTTCTAGGCTAAATGAGGCAGATTCAAGA
>JAOXJP010232421.1:0-10473 GCA_025762735.1 Platanus orientalis | reverse complement strand
TAAAATAATTTTGCATAGCCCAAATGAGAAGGGAACATGGATATTCTACCTTTTATATATATATATATATATATATATATATATAATAATAATAATAATAATAATAAAAGTGAAGGACAGAGTAGAAGTTCTAATTATGTCAGGTTGTACATGGAAGAGTGTGGCCGAGGTGAAACATTCAGATGGATGGGTGGCAAGACTAGAAAGGATGAACTCTGAAATGAACGCATTAGTAGGAGCTTTGGGGTAGGACTAATATGTGATAAGATGAGGGAACATGGATTGAGATGGTTTGGTCATGTGGAACGAGATCAGTGAGGAGTGAGATGGTGCAACTTGAAGGTGTTAAGAGAACAATAAGTAGGAAAAAAAATGACTTGGGTTGAGGTAGTGGGGAAAGGCATGGATGCTTAAGATTTAATGGCAAATATAGCCCTAGATAGAGTGGAATAGCACAATGGGATTCGTCTAGCCAATTCCAAGTAGTTGGAATAAAATTTTGTGAAGAAATACTAATATCCATCCTATGCTTATTTCATTGCACACAGAAAATACATGCATGTTTACAATTTTGGTATGATATATACACTTAATAGTCATGGTAGATTACTGATAGAGTTCTGATATTGTATTGATTAACTTCTGGAAATGGTCTTGAGTTTATGATGAAATGAATGAACATCTCTTCCTTTGGAATTAAAACTTTAATGGCTTTCAGACCATGCTAGTGAAATCTCATTTCTTTGTTTTTTATTATGCTTTCTTGTATGTTAGGAGCCCACTTGTTTCATTCTTGTATGAAAGAGGGTGGCGCCAAAATTTTAACCAGAGAGGCTTTCCTGGTCCTGATGAAGAGGTAGTCTTCTTTGTTTTTGGTTTTCCTGTGAGATTTAGATTTGGTAAAGTAGTCCAAGAATTTCATGGCATTCATCTTAATAGATTGACTGTCAGTGGAAATAAAATATACTAGATTGATTTGAGGATTTCTTTCCCTCTAATCTTTTAAAGTTGTGCTGGTCTATACTCAATAAAATGGATATAAACCCAGTGAAGTAGAAATGATCAGAAGGCATTTCTGTATTTTGTTAGTGTGATAAGATGCCCAGCCATGGGTACACTTGGATACTGACGTGGGAAAGGGGATTTGATATTCCATTTCCCGAAATCTAGGACATAAGATACAAGCATCTATCCATTATGTCAATAACATGATTCAGCTTAACTTTTTTATAAGCTATATTTTTCGTATAATGATAAAATCTCTTGAACTTACAATAAGACATTCTAAAATGTACCTTTTTAATATGTATGTTGAAAAATCAACTAAGGACACTGTCAGGAGTCGGGATACTAACCAGTTGTACAATTTGAAATTTGAATGTTGTAGTCAGTACCAGTATCGTACTGTGTCAAAATGAGTATGCTAAGCATGTTGAAGTATCTGGGTATCATAGCTTGTTAGACTTTTCTTTCTCCAGGATTATTGTCATGTTGCAAGAACTAATTATGTGACCTTGTTGACTCCATGCAGTTCAAAATGGCACAGGAGTACTTTAAACCTGCAGAAGGTGGTCTTCTTGTAGATGTCAGCTGTGGCAGTGGATTGTTTTCAAGAAAATTTGCCAAATCAGGGACCTACTCTGGAGTTGTTGCATTAGACTTCTCAGAAAATATGCTTCGCCAATGCTATGATTTTATTAAGAAGGATGATACTATTTTAACTTCGTATGGTTTCTGCCTCAGAGCTTAAGAATTCAGTTAGCTAGGTTCAGTTATACACATTGGGTGTTTTATCTATTTACCCAGTATTTTAGATCAAGTGGAAGAAAGGAATTGGTTTCCTGATTTGTGTTTCAATTTGATGTGCAGAAATCTTGCTCTTGTCAGGGCAGATGTTTCTAGGCTTCCCTTTTCATCAGGTTCAGTTGATGCTGTTCATGCTGGTGCAGCGTTGCATTGCTGGCCATCACCTTCTAATGCAGTTAGTATTCTTTTATCTTCTCCAACTTTTATATGGCAGGGTTTTTTTAAAACTTCTATAGCCTGGAATATTACTCCTATTATATCCCATCTCAGCATAATGGAGTTTTTGTTTTTGTTTTTTTCTTCTTGTGATTAAGAATACAATCACTTGGACCTTGCTGTTAGTCCAATAAACATTGGATTGGGTTTGGATCATGATCTGATCTGATCTGAACTATTGACACCCCTACTAGCCAATAATGGATGTCTGATTGGTAGGCTTGATGGTTTGGGGCTCAAAGTGTGATTCTATGGCTCTTTCTGATATGTGGAAACTTATGGTGCCTGTTGAGTAGACTGTACTGGTCTACCAAAGGCATAGCAGTGGATGTGGCATACATACAAGCGGTGAGACTAATCATTGAGTGGGTTCCAATGAGGGGATCTCTCACACCAGCTGTTCACTCAATCTGGTGATTCTAATAATCTATTTTCATATTACGCCATTATTACAGTGTGTGATATTGATCATTCAATAGCTCCACCCTAGGAAATTTCTTACACCACATTGACTTGATCAGTTGATCCAACTATCTACCTTTTTCTTTTATATTAATCAAATTATTCTTACGACCGAACCATTGCATTTCATATAGAATGAGATGGTACAATGGATGATTTAGATCATGCAGTTGAGCTGCTTTATACGATTAGGGGACTCTCTGCATTAAGTGAAACCCATTTGTACCTTGAAGCATTAAAGATTTTGTAATTTACTTGACAGGTACCTAGATTTTTCTATGGTACACACTTCTTTCTTCTTCTTGGGGTCCTGTGTTTATACGTTTATGTGCATCAGCTATTTTTTCTTGTTGCCCAGGATGCTCTTTTCCTGAATAGTTAAATACTCTATGCTTTTATGGTGGCTTTAAACTTTCATTTTGATGTATAACTGCCATTCAAGCTCATTGTGCAGCTGATGATATTATATACTCATGTATTGACCAGGTTGCTGAAATCAGTCGTATCTTGCGAAGTGGTGGTGTCTTTGTAGGAACTACCTTTTTGGCAACTGCCTTCGGTAATTCGTCAACATTGAGACCCTTCAGGCGGGTAATACTCTTTGTCATTCCATACTTTCAAATTTGTTCTATAGAGAGCCAGCAGCTTTCTTCGGTGAATCTATGTCTTCTGGGACGGATGCCATCATGGCTCATGTGCTCATCAGTACTGATTGTCCAAACGCTATGCTACTCCATACATTATCTGTAGGCTGTAGCTTTCATTCTCAATGTGCCAATCTTTCAAATCTCAATGGTCTCTCAGATACTCCATGAATTAAGTAGGTTAAAATTTGATGTGAGGGGAGAGAGAAAGCTCAGTCATCAGAGGGTTAGGATTGCACACTCACTGCAACTTTTTGGGCTGGGGCTCCTTCAGGAGTGGCCTAAAGCACTTGGATCAGCTTCATGAGCATGTATGCTATATGTATGACACACTTCTAAAGATCAGTAGTGAACTTTCAAGGAGAGTTTGCAATATTTCATCTATTCTAATATGCTGCATGTTTCAGTTGTTATCTCCTTTCAGAGAAAGCTCTTATTGGGTGCTACTCAGTGAAAACATTTCATGTCCACAGACCTAATGACTGTTTACCGTTCATACTTGCATATGTGGTGAAATAGGGTAGGACCCACAATTAAAGGGGTATCATTTAGGAGATCACCTTATGCTTAAATCTGACTTTAAAATGACAACTGTATGTTCTGTTGACTCCATCATGAGAACAATTCCATTTATTCCTTCCTGACTGGCCAAAGGAAAATACATTGGACTGTCACTGCAATCCAAGTGGTCATGGAAGTATCCTAGGCAAGAGCCGTTGAGTGGTGGGTTCTACCTCCATGCATGCAAACCATGTTTGCAGGTGGATTGTAGGTCATCCTTAGTGTTAAACCATTAGGAAATCCATGTTTTTCCATGTCTTATACAATCAAAAGGGACTCAATGTTGGTTGTTTTGTGAAAAATGGCAGAGTATTTTGCAGCTAACCAACAACAGCTATAGCTATCTGACTGAGGAGGAGATAGAGGACTTGTGCACCTCCTGTGGTCTTATCAACTATAGCAGCAAAGTACAACAATCCTTCATCATGTTTTCTGCACAGAAGCCTTGACAAGGTTGGATCCATTACAACAATTTGTTTCCTAGACTATATATTGTTCCTTGTTGATTTATTGTACAGTATATTTGTTATTTTTCTTGCTATGAGAAATATAAGGCCTTACAAGAGGTAGAAATATGGTCCAAAAACTGATGAAATTGGTGATGTTGCTAGGGGATAATGGGAAGTTGGTCTGTAATATATATAACCCAATCCATATGTGCTTGGCTTGAGGAATGAGAAAATTGGGATAAAAATTGGCTTGGGTTGGGCCTGGATCCAACTTGCTTGAGTTGCAACCCTTAGTTACAGGACGATCTATTGGATTGGTCGGGTGTTTTATTGGTTGTCTATGTTACCCACTACACGCCTGTGTATTGCTGTTTTCCTCTACTCAGCTCTTGAAATTTGTTCTCTTTTAATAAAGCAATTTAAGGGTGAAAGATGGATCTGTTCTGCCATGTGGCGAAACATGGAAAGCAGATGATGTAAAAAGATAAAAATGGTCCTATTGTAGGCTGCTATCTATCCAATTAGCATACAACCTGATGTCTCACCTAAAACTTTGCCCAAGAATACCATGTTTTTGATATTTAGAAGTTCTAATATATGCAAAGCACTCATTTTGTACAATTTGTGGAGAGCATTAAATACGTCCTTTTAAATTAAGCTTGATTGGAGAAAAGAAAGCAGAATTAGAAAAAAGAGACTTCAAATTTTTCGCGTTATGAGAAAGAAAAGTGAGCTTCCATTCACAATAGGCAGCTTTGAACCTTTATCTTTTTGCATTGGTTGTAGATGAGTTGATTGAGGAGACGCTGGATATATGTTGTTTGTTAAAGATATAATTTTGATTAATGAAATAAGAGAGGAAGTGCATGCTAAACTAAAACTATAGGGATATGCTACAGAATCAAATGTTTTAGGAATAACTGAATTAAAACAAAATACTTATAGCCTGTATGGCAGTCACCTGTAATGTAATCATTTCATTTGAGTTTCTCAAGACATTTGTAGTCATGACGACGTGATGGTTTGTGATGAGCTCATTCAAATTTATACTGATTTGTGAACTACAATTAGAAATGAAGTCATTTTAGATTTTTCTGTAAAATGAAATGACTAATTTTATCAAGTACATTTCGGTGTAAATCTGAATGAGTTCATTACAAACCATCCCATTGTGGCTACAAAAACCTTGGGAAACTCAAATGAAATGATTACATTATGGGTGGCTGCCAAGCACAGCCTTAAGAGTGCAATATTTTTTTCCATAAAAATGAGAGTAAAAACAAGGTAATAGTTAAGGTTGATGTCAAAGAGATATCCTAGGTTGACATTTTAAGGACTTTCTTGTTGCGAAAAATCTGAGAAACGATTCAATTGGTTAAGATCCATTGTGAAGCCCAGAGAGGTTGAAGTGGCAAATTGCTTCTATCGAGTTCCCCAACAGCAACTTAGCTTAGTAGCTTAACTCTTTCTATTGACATGGTGCTGCTTGATGCTTCTGGTCAATAGGAGGAGGGAGAATAAAAAAATGGGATGATGAAGTGAAAAGATGATTCTAGGATATTGTATGGCTAACATATATCAATTACATCAAAGGAGAAATTTTCAAATGCTTGTATGACTAATCATGCTTTATCAAATAGAATGTTAGACAGTTGTTGTATATAATGAGTGTAGCTGAGATGAATGATTGAGAAGATTGGAAGGGATAAAGTAATAAATAAACACCCTTATTTTTTGGGTATCATAAATAAACACTAATAGGTGACGATACTAATTTAGTTTTCTCATGTTTAATGAAGATCTATTACTTCACGGGAATGATTTAGTGCTTTAAAGGCTTGAAAATTACACGGGAAAAGACAACAAAGGGCATGGTTTTGGAAATAAGGAAGGATTTGATGATTAATGAGTAAATAGAGGATATGACCCACGAAGTATCGAGTGACAACAAACGGAACGGATGGATAAGACCCTTTTTTAGTTCTGTAGTTCAGCCCTACATATGGCATTTATGGATCTAAATGAGTTTGGGATTACCTCTAGTTTGAAAAAACAAGAAGCTTTGTCTGGTCGGGTCAAGAATTGCACGAAGGCTACAAGGTGTCAAAAAAGCTATTCATTTCAAAATATAGGTGTTCCATAAGAAGCACCAAATTCAAAAACACATCACGTGTCAGTCTGTAGTTCACATCACACATTAGTCACACCAATTTCGGTCACAGAAGATTTGATTTCCTATCCTCAACCTATCAATTGCATGTCATGTGAAGAGCAGAGAGTGAATCTGTGGCCCAGTAGATTCATCAGAATTTGCAGAGTAAGAGAGAGCCCCTCGTGCGTCTCCCGCGCTGGTCCTGTGTTTGGCTTTGGTTCCCTCGCCCACCTCGTGCACTAGTGGTGGGTCTTTGAACCTTGACCACACAATCAGACCAGAAATCAATACAATACAAAACAAACCCCCGGTAGAATTGGGCTGGGACGGTTAGCTTTTGGGGAATATTTGATCAATCCGAGGAACCAACTGTGGACACTGAATTGGAGTCAGACCCTCCTATCTCTTGCACGTGAGTTTCACTGTAGTAATTCATGAGAACCATGTTATCACGTGCTCACCTTTTCTCACCAAGTCATTTAAGAGTTTGTTTATAATGCACACACGTGCGACACATGTGACTCAATGGTCGGTTCCGATGATCGATGATCAAATGGTGAATCTCAATGTATGAAATTTGCTCCCATGATCAGGGTAATTTTTTTTTTTTTGGGTCAGATGATCATGGTAATTTGCGTAGTATTGGATAAAACAAAATAGATTCTGATTCAAATAAGGAGTTGTTTGTGAGTGGATGATCCCAAGCATGGGTAGTTGTGGCATTGCCTTCTCATCTCGGACAATGATCTGTTGTAATTTTTTTTCTTTGTAGCTTTTTGTAACATGAACAAAAAGCTTGGGTATTCTGTCTTTTTTAACATGGGTTGTTTTGTTTTTTAACATTTTGTGATCTTTTATTCATGCTACAAAAAACTACAGAAAAATTGTCTTTTAACATGGGGTTTTTGTCAAAATTTGCTACAGCTGATCACCCACGCTGTCTCATGATAGAGGGCAGCGGTTAGATAAAGTTATAATATCAACTCAGGGCGTGATGCTGCTGGGGGATTGATTATTCAATCTCAATGCCAAGGAGAGGCAATACCACAACTATTTGTCCTGGAGAGGTGTTGACAAAGGGTTTAAACCACCTGTTACAATATTAATGTCGTTTCAAGAGCTTAGGGTAGGATTGTCAATTCTTGATATGGCTCCTTCCCGCCGTAAATGGGCTGGTAAACCATCTATTTTTCTGGGTTTGGGCCGGGATTTTCAATTCAATAAATATATATATGGATTGGGTTTGGGGTAAGTGCTTAGTTGTTATCCTGGTTCGAGCTCAGATCCTCGTAACACAACATGTATACCAAAAAATTTAAAACTTCAACTATATTTATATATATTCGCACTGTAGACACTTGTTACACGCTAACGTTGTTTAACTTACTGTAGAGGATCCTGAGTCCAACCGAGGTCACTGAACCTTCGGAGAGGATAGGTATATAACACTTTCACGTCAATCACTGTAAAATCATGCTATGAAACCGCTTCTAGCAAATGGTAGAACTTTTTCGGATTATGAGATCATTTATAAGGAATGAAAAGATAAAAAATTCTTAGACGTTTCTTGAGCATAGTTTCATAGAGGGCCAAAAAGTTGTGTATCTCCCATGAGCATTCCAAGAATGAGTCAATCAAATGACCAAAAACCATTTCATTATGCTAATGACCTTCAAACTATATATCTTAGGATCGTAACTTTCTCTTGATGCAAGTTTCTTGAGATTCAATAATAAATGCAGAATAAACAAACAAATACATAAGAAAACCATAAAACAAAGATTTATGTGAAAAATCCCAAGACTGAGGAAAAACCACGGAGCCACATAGCAAACCTTTCACTATGATACAAGAATATAAAGCTACAAGCTTTCCTCTTTCTCATACATACTATTACAACCTAAAAACTCTTGAAAAACACATTTCTCTTTTCCCTTCTTACATTCTTTCTCAACCGAGAAAACCTTGAAAACACTAAAAGAGAGATCCTTCTCAAGCCTTTTTACCACTCTCTCAAACCTTATAAAAACCTTTACAAAACCTTTGAATGATCTCTCTATAACCTTAAACAACAATATAGACCTTACATAGATCATACAAAATGATCCCACCACAAAATCTAATTTTCCTTGCTCTCCATGACACTTTCTATTTTCTTTTTGCCCAATGGCTAGATCCAAGATTGATCCTGATCTTGGGTGCAATCTGAGATCAATCCTAGATCGATAGGATTGAACCACCAACTTTCTAGTTTGTGGTTTCTGTAGACTGCGTCACCTAATGTGCCCGGATCGATCCAATAACGCTGAAAGTCACTCATTTGGTTCCTCTCGTCTCTCGTTTATATTAGATTTTACCCCAACAATCTCCCACTTGAAGAATGATGCTCTATGTCCATTGTCTAACTTCTATACCTGTGATGAGACCTCTTCTACTCTGTGACCATCTGCAACTCTTCTTCTTGTCTTCAATTATGGCCTCGGTCTTAATCTCTTCTGGATCCTCCCACTGGAAATAAAGACACCCTCAACAATCTCTAACATGGCTTTAACCTTAGCCCCTTGAAGACTTCTTGTTGAACTTTGCCTTTAACTGCTTGTTTGTCAAGACACCAACCTTTGACATGTGCACCACACTCCACCTTAGCTCTTACACCAAAACTCACCTTGGATAATTACCTACACTTGTCCTCCTTTGTGAACACAGTGCTATATACCACAACTTGATACCACTTGTTATTTTGATATCAATTATTGCACACCTTATTTGCAAACACCACAAACAACCACTATGGATCTTGTATGCAAATACCTCAAACAACTACTACCTATTTTGCTATAGCCTTTAGTATCACCGCTACATACATCATCAAGTCAATTCGGTCTTGCACCATCCGATTCGATTATGACCAAACATGTGTGTAGCTACCCCCAAGTCAACTCCAGAGTGGGACCTCGATCCGTCATCTCCAATCACAAGAACCACGTCACCATCATCTACCATCTAGAAACTTGCATCACCTTTCTTTGCTACATCCTCAAAAGAGACTCTACACTAATTTTGGTTCTTCCGTGCACTCTATTTTCGGTTATCCATCGAGATCAAAAGAATAACACTTAGTGTATTTCCACTTAGATGGTACAATCCATTCTAACACCTATCTCCCTTGATCAGGACTAAATAGTCTCATGTGATTTTCATGACTCAATCTGTGGCTGAATACTTGCACCCCATGAAGTCCAAACGACTTTGTGATATCAGATTCCTCCGCATCTTTGGGACATACATCACACCACCCAAAGTACAAACCACTCCATCGAACATCTTGATCTTTACCTTTCCAACACCTATGACATCACATCTAGACACATCACAAAGAGACACAAAACTAGTCTTCTTGTCTTGTAACTCATCAAAATATTCGCTCTTGGAGCATATATAAACAAGGCAACCTGAATCTAATATCCACTCATCATAAGAAATAGTGTCTATACCTTTGGAGACTATGAGAGTATCTTTAAGATATTCCTCCTATTCTTCTTTTTTTTATGCTGTAATCTCCACAACACCACCACTGGGATTATCACCGTTGTTCCTGTTAACACGTTCTGAAAAAAATCCTTGTAATAAAAATATTGAACCCCATTTTTCCTCTAAACTTGGATTTAGCACCCCCAGATCTTTGTACTGACGACCTTCTTATTCCATCCACAGTCAAGGCACTCTCACTCACCAATGAATCCCCCAAGGACTTCCTCCGAATCTCCTCGCTAAGTATAACACTCACCACATTATCAAACTTGAGTGTGCTTAAACCTAAGAAATTGTTTAAGGCCATCACCAAACTATCCAAATTCTCAAGTAAAGAAGACAACAATACCAAGGACCCTAACTTCATCCTCGAAGTTGATGCCTACTGAAGATAATTAGCTAGTAACTGTGTTGAATTCATTTAGATGTTCAGCCACACCTCTGCTTTCACCCATCATCATGTTGAATAACCTCTTCATCAAAAACACCTTGTTGGATATCGATGGTTTCTCATTGAAATTATTCTACAGTAATCCTAGAGGGGGGGATGAATAGGATTTTCTTAATTAATTTATCCATTTTTAAATTTAACTTGTGGTTGTTATTAATCCCTTTTTAAATTAGCCCAAAGGTGTGTGTGTGTACTCCAATG
>JAOXJP010232420.1:0-10473 GCA_025762735.1 Platanus orientalis | reverse complement strand
TCCTCCTTTGAAGCTTCGAAATAGAGTTTTTCTTTCTCTATCTTTTCTTGAATGTTCTTGTTTAAATTTCTGATTTTCATTCATTTAGTTATGAACTAATTTCTCTTGCTAGGGCAACGATGTAGCCTATCTATGATGTTCTAATTCCAATAAAAATGGTACAAAGGGATTGATTTTCCATGTTGAGTGTTCATCACTTTGCTTAATGCTTTTAAATACCTAATCAATATTTGAATGTTTTAATGATCATGTTGAGACTGAGAGATGATATATGATGTTCGCTTCTTGTGATGAATGTCATAAATTGAATGCTTGGCAGAGATGTGCTGTGTGATTTGTGTGGTTATTGCATGAAAATCCATAGAACTTAATGCATTTACATATATTTAAATTCACATAGAGATATAGTGGGTTAATATATGTGGGTAAGTTCAATTCTACTCGAGAGCGATTATTGGATAGGTTAGGATTTTTCAACTATCAACAAGGATGAACAATTTTGAGCAGCATAATGAAAGGAATTCATTCGGATTAGTTATGGTAAAATCGGATGCCCTAGTACCTTAATCAATTGCATTTTTCCTACATCTTCCTTCTTCTTTGTTTCATTTTAATTTAGTTTCAACGACTCTTTAAATTTCGGCATTGTTAAATATAATTAAGATTAATACAATTTCGGTAGTTAGTAAATTAAACAATCCTCGTGGGTTCGTCACTCAACTCTTACTCTTTATTACTTGAGCGATTCGTATACTTGCGATTTCTCACATGTCGAGGCTTGTGGTGCAAAACTCATATAAATGGTATGAAGTTCTGCTGTTGGTGAGCAACACCTAACTATTGAAATTTACTCACATGTGGGTTTGCCTCACATGCTTTAGGGGATAGTGAAATTATTTCTAGATTCAGCAAATTTTCCTGCTTCTCATCAAAATGTAATTAGGACAGATGCCAATCAATGTATATACACACGTGTATAACCTTTTTTCCTGATCAATAAAAAAAAAAATTTACTTATCGAAAAAAAAAGTTATGCACATGTGGGTTGTGATGCACAACTCCTATAAATGGGACAAAGTCCTACCTGTGAGGGCTTGTGCTACACAACTCCAATAAATTGAATGAAGTTACACACATTTGGACTTATAGCGTGCACAACTCCCAAATTTCATAAAAATTTAGGCACATATTTGCTTTTGGGGCACAACTAATTAAAAAGGAACAAAGCTCTGCACATATAGGTTGTGGTGCACAACTCCTGTAAATGGTACGAACTTCTGCACATAGGGCCTTGTCGTATACAGCCCCTACAAATGGTATGAAATTACACATGACGGGATTTGAGGTGCACAAATCCTATATTTGCTTTGAATTTATGCACTTGTTTGCTTGCGGTGCACTACATCAACAAATCTTACGAGTGCATGCACTTGTCGACTTGTCGTGCACTAGTACTAAAAATGGTACAAAGTTGGGCACATGTAGGGTCCTGGTGCCAAATTCCAACATAAAGTTCAAATATTACGAAAGGGTGGGATTGTGGTGCACTCCTAAAAATTGTCGAAACTTAAGAATGTCGAGGCTTGTGGTCCAGAACAACAATAAATGGTACGAAGTTCTTTTTGTATTGAGCAACACCTAATTGTTGAATGTTATGCACATCTAGGCTTGTGGTGCACACATCCTAAATTTGTGACAAATTTTTGCACATGTGGTTTGTGATGCACAACTCCTATAAATGGAACAAAGTTCTACCTATGAGGGCTTGTGCTACACAACTCCAACAAATTGAATTAAGTTACACGTGTTTGGACTTATGGCATGCACAACTCCTAAATTTTGTAAAAATTTAGGCACATGTTTGCTTTTGGGGCACAACTAATTAAAAAGAAACAAAGCTCCACACATATGGGTTGTGGTGCACAACTTCTTTAAATGGTATGAAGTTTGGCACGTAGGGCCTTGTGGTGAACAACCCGCACAAATGGTACGAAATTACACACGTCGGGATTTGTGGTGCATAAATCCCAAATTTGCTACGAATATATGCACTTGTTTGCTTGTGATCCACTACATCAACAAATCCTACGAGTGCATGCACATGTGGGCTTGTCGTGCACTAGTACTAAAAATGGTACAAAGTTAGGCATATGTGGGCTCCTAGTGGCAAATTCCAACATAAAGTACAAATATTAGGAAAGGGTGGGATAGTAGTGCACACCTAAAAATTGTTGAAACTTAAGCATGTCGAGGCTGGTGGTCTACAAATCATAAATTACGAAGTTTTGCTTATGGTGAGCAACACCTAATTTTTTAGAGTTATGAACACGTGGGCTTGTGGTGCACACATCCAAAATTTCCTACGAATTTATGCACATGTGGGTTGTGATGCAGAACTCCTATAAATGGAACAAAGTTCAACCTGTGAGGGCTTGTGCTACACAGCTCCTACAAATTGCATGAAGTTACACACGTTTGGAATTATGGTGTGCAGAACTCCCAAATTTCCTAAAAATTTAGGCACATGTTTGCTTTTGGGGCACGACTAATTAAAAAGGAATAAAGCTCTACACATATGGGTTGTGGTGCACAACTGCTGCAAATGGTACGAAGTTCTGCACGTAGGGCCTTGTCATGCACAACCCCTACAAATGGTATGAAATTACACACGACGGGATTTGTGGTGCACAAATCCTAAATTTGCTTTGTATTTACGCACTTGTTTGCTTACGGTGCACTACATCAACAAATCTAATGAGTTCATGCACTTGTGGACTTTTTGTGCACGAGAACTAGAAATGGTACAAAGTTAGGCACATGTTTGCTTTTGGGGCACAAGTAATTAAAAAGGAACAAAGCTGCACACATATGGGTTGTGGTGCACAACTTCCATAAATGGTATGAAGTTTTCCACGTAGGGCCTTGTGGTGCACAACCCGTAGAACTGGTATGAAATTACACGTCGGGATTTGTGGTGCACAAGTCCCAAATTTGCTATAAATTTATACACTTGTTTGCTTGAGGTCCACTACATCAACAAATCCTACGAGTGCATGCACATGTGGACTTGTCGTGCACTAGTGCTAAAAATTAGGCATATGTGGGCTCCGAGTGGCAAATTCCAACATAAGGTTTAAATATTAGGAAAGGGTGGGATAGTGGTGCACACCTAAAAATTGTTGAAACTTAAGCATGTCGAGGCTTGTGGTCCACAACTCATATAAATGGTACGAAGTTCTGCTGGTGGTGAGCAACACATAATTGTTGAAAGTTACGCACATGTGGGCTTGTGGTGCACACATCCAAAATTTTCTAAGAATTTATGGACATGTGGGTTGTGCTCATAACTCCTATAAATGGAACAAAGTTCTACTTGTGAGGGCTTGTGCTACACAACACCTACAAATTGAATGAAGTTATGAACGTTCGGTCTTATGGCATGCACAACTCCCAAATTTCCTTAAAATTTTTGCACATGTTTGTTGTTGGGGCACAACTAATTAAAAAGGTACAAAGCTCTACACATATGGGTTGTGGTGCACAACTCCTATAAATGGTATGAAGTTCTGCACGTAAGGATTTATTTTTTTTTATAGCGTAGGGCCTTGTCATGGACAGCCCCTACAAATGGTATGGAATTACACACGACGGGATTTGTGGTGCACAAATCCTAAATTTGCTTTGAATTTATGCAATTGTTTGCATGCGGTGTAGTACATCAACCATCCTACGAGTGCATGCACATGTAGACTTGTCATGTACTAGTGCTAAAAATTAGGCATATGTGGGCTCCTAGTGGCAAATTCCAATATAAGGTATAAATATTAGTAAAGGGTGGAATAGCGGTGCACCCCTAAAAATTGTTGAAACTTAAGCATGTCGATGCTTGTGGTCCACAACTCATATAAATGGTACGAAGTTCTGCACGTGGTGAGCAACACCTAATTGTTGAAAATTATGCACACATCCAAAATTTCCTAAAAATTTATGCACATGTGCGTTGTGATGCACAACTCCTATAAAGGGAAGAAAGTTCTACCTTTGAGGATTGTGCTCCACAACTCCTACAAATTCAATGAAGTTACACACGTTTGGACTTGGGGCGTGCACAACTCCCAAATTTCCTAAAAATTTAGGCACATGTTTGCTTTTGGGGCACAACTAATTAAAAAGGAACAAAGCTCTGCACATATGGGTTGTGGTGCACAACTCTTGTAAATGGTACGAAGTTCTGCACGTAGGGCCTTGTCGTGCACAGCCCCTACAAATGGTATGAAATTACACATGACGGGCTTTGTGGTGCACAAATCCAAAATTTGCTTTCAATTTATGCACTTCTTTGCTTGTGGTGCAATACATCAACAAATCTTACGAGTGCATGCACTTGTGGACTTGTCGTGCACTAGTACTGAAAATGGTACAAAGTTGGGCACATGTTGGGTCCTAGTACCAAATTCCTACATAATGTATAGATATTACGAAAGGGTGGGATTGTGGTGCACTCCTAAAAATTGTCGAAACTTATGAATGTTGAGGCTTGTGGTCCAGAACTCCTATAAATGGTACAATGTTCTGTTTGTAATGAGCAACACCTAATTGTTGATTGTTACCCAGATGTAGGATTGTCGTGCACACATCCTAAATTTGTGATGAATTTTGCACGTGTGGTTTGTGATGCACAACTCGTATAAATGGAACAAAGTTCAACCTATGTGGGCATGTGCAACACAACTCTTACAAATTGAATGAGGTTACACACGTTTGGACTTATGGCGTAGACAACTCCTAAATTTCCTAAAAATTTAGGCACATGTTTGCTTTTGGGGCACAACTAATTAAAAAGGAACAAAGCTCTACAAATATGGGTTGTGCCGCACAACTTCTGTAAATGGTATGAAGTTTTGCATGTATGGCCTTGTGGTGCACAACCCGCACAAATGGAACGAAATTACACACGTCGAAATTTGTGTTGCCCCAATCCTAATTTTGCTATGAATTTATGCACTTGTTTGCTTGTGGTGCACAACATCAACAAATCCTACAAGTGCATGCACATGTCGACTTGTCGTACACTAGTACTGAAAATGGTACAAAGTTAGGTATATGTGGGCTTTTAGTGCCAAATTCCAACATAAAGTACAAATACTAGGAAAGGGTGGCATAATGGTGCACACCCAAAAATTGTCGAAACTTAAGCATGTTGAGGCTCGTGGTCGACAACTCATATAAACAGTACGAAGTTCTGCTGGTGGTGAGCAATACCTAATTGTTGAAAGTTACGCACATGTGAGCTTGTTGTGCACACATCCAAAATTTCCTACAAACTTATGCACATGTGGGTTGTGATGCACAACTCCTATAAATGGAATAAAGTTCTACCTGTGAGGTCTTGTGCTACACAATTCCTACAAATTGAATGAAGTTACACATGTTTGGACTTAGGGTGTGCACAACTCCCCAATTTCCTAAAAATTTAGGCGCATATTTCCTTTTCGGGCACAACTAATTAAAAAGGAACAAAGCTCTGCACATATATGGGTTGTGGTGCACAACTCCTGTAAATGGAACGAAGTTCTACACGTAGGGCCTTGTCTTGTACAACCCCTACAAAATGGTAAGAAGTTACACACTACAGTATTTGTGGTGCACAAATCCTAAATTTGCTTTGAATTTATGCACTTGTTTGCTTGCGGTGCACTACGTCAGCATATCTTATGAGTGCATGCACAAGTGTACTTGTCGGTCACTAGTACTAAAAATGGTACAAAGTTAAGCGCATGTGGGCTCCTGGTGCCAAATTCCAACCTAAAGTACAAATACTACGAAAGGGTGGGATTTTGGTGCACTCCTAAAAATTGTCAAAACTTAAGAATGTCGAGGCTTGTGGTCCACAACTCCTATAAATGGTACAAAGTTCTATTTGTGGTGACTAATACCTAATTGTTAGAAGTTAGGCACATGTAAGATTTTGGTGCCCACATCCTAAATTTGTGTTGAATTTATGCAAATGTGGTTTGTGATGCACAACTCCTATAAATGGAACAAAGTTCAACCTGTGAGGGCATGTGCTGACTCCTACAAATTGAATGAAGTTATACACGTTTGGACTTATGGTATGCACAACTCCTAAATTTCCTAAAAATTTAGGTACATGTTTGCTTTTGGGGCACAACTAATTAAAAGAGAACAAAGTTATGCACATAAGGGTTGTGGTGCATAACCCCTGTAAATGGTATGAAGTTCTGCACGTAGGGCCTTGTGGGGCACAACACTCACAAATGCTTCGAAATTACTCACGTAAGGATTTGTGGTGCACAAATCCAAAATTTGCTATGAATTTATGCACTTGTTTGCTTGTGGTCCACTACATCAACAAATCTTATGAGTGCATGCACATGTGGACTTGTCGTGCACTAGTATTAAAAATTGTACAAAGTTAGGCATATGTGGGTTCCTTGTGTCAAATTCCAACATAAAGTACAAATATTAGGAAAGGGTGGGATAGTGGTGGACACCTAAAAATTCTCGAAACTTAAGCATGGCAAGACTTGTGGTCTGTAACTCATATAAATGGTACAAAGTTCTGCTTGTGGTGAGCAACACCTAATTGTTGAAAGTTATGCACATGTGGGCTTGTGGTGCACACATCCAAAATTTTCGTCCAATTTATGCACATTTGGGTTGTGATGCATAACTCCTATAAATGGAACAAAGTTCTACCTGTGAGGGCTTGTGCTACACAACTCCTACAAATTGAATGAAGTTACACATGTTTGGACTTTTGGAGTGCACAACTCCCATATTTCCTTAAAATTTTGGCACATGTTTGTTTTTGGGGCACAACTAATTAAAAAGGAACAAAGAAAGCACATATGGGTTGTGGTGCACAACTTGTCTAAATGGTACAAAGTTCTACACATAGGGCCTTGTGGTGCACAGCCCATACAAATGGTACAAAATTACGCATGTCGGGATTTGTGGTGCACAACTCCGAAAGTCGCGATGAATTTATTCACTTGTTAGCTTGTGGTGCACTACATCAACAAATGGTACGCGGGTATGCACATGAGGACTTGTCGTGCACTAGTACTAAAAAGGGTACAAATTTAGGCATGTGTGGGCTCCTGGTGCCAAATTCCAACAGAAAGTACAAATATTACGAAAGGGTGGGATTGTGGTGCACACTTAAAAAGTCTAGAAACTTTAGAATGTCGAGGCTTGTGGTCCACAACTCCTATAAATGGTTCAAAGTTCTGTTTGTGTTGAGTAACACCTAGATGTTGAAAGTTATGTACATGTAAGCTTATGGTGCACACATCGTAAATTTGCGACGAATTTATACACATGTGGTTTATGATGCACAACTCCTATAAATGGAACAAAGTTCTACCTGTGAGGGCTTGTGCTACACAACTCCTACAAATTCAATGAAGTTACAAACGTTTGGACTTATGGCATGCACAACTCCTAAATTTCCTAAAAATTTAGGCACATGTTTGCTTTTGGGGCACAACTAATTAAAAAGGAACAAAGCTCAGCACATATGGGTTGTGGTGCACAACTGCTGTAAATGGTACGAAGTTCTGCACATAGGGCATTGTCATGCACAGCCCTTACTAATGGTATGAAATTACAAACGATGGGAATTGTGGTGCACAAATCCAAATTTTGCTTTGAATTTATGTTTGCTTGCGGTGCACTACATCAACAAATCTTACGAGTGCATGTACATGTGGACTTGTCGTGCACTAGCAATAAAAATGGTACAAAGTTAGGCACATATGGGCTCCTAGTGCCAAATTCCAACATGAAGTACAAATATTACGAAAGGGTGGGATTGTGGTGCACACTTAAAAATTGTCGAAACTGAAGAATGTCAAGGCTTGTAAGCTTGTGGTGCACACATCCTAATTTTGCGATGAATTTATGCACATGTGGTTTCTGATGGACAAGTACTACAAAGGGAGCAAAGTTCTACCTATGAGGGCTTGTGCTACAGAACTCCTACAAATTGAATGAAGTTACACACGTTTGGACTTATGGTGTGCACAACTCCAAAATTTCCTAAAAATTTAGGCACAAGTTTGCTTTTGGGACACAACTAATTAAAAAGGAAGAAAACTCCACACATATGGGTTGTGGTGCACAACTTCTATAAATGGTATGAAGTTCTGCACGTAAGGCCTTGTGGTGCACAACCAGCACAAATGGTACGAAATTACTCACGTTGGGATTTGTGGTGCACAAATCCAAAATTTGCTATGAATTTATGCACTTGTTTGCTTGTAGTCCACTACATCCACAAATCCTACGAGTGCATGGACATGTGGACTTGTCGTGCAATAGTACTAGAAATGGTACGAAGTTAGGCATATGTAGGATCCTGGTGCCAAATTCCAATGTAAAGTACAAATATTACAAAAGGGTGGGATTGTGGTGCACTCCTAAAAATTTTCTAAACTTCAGAATGTCGAGTCCTGTTGTCCAGAACTCCTATAAATGGTACGAAGTTCTGTTTGTTGTGAGCAACACCTAATTGTTGAATGTTACACACATGTAGGCTTGTGGTGCACACATCCTAAATTTGCGATGAATTTTTGCTCATGTGGTTTGTGATGCACAACTGCTATAAATGGAACAAAGTTCTACCTATAAGGACTTGTGCTACACAACGCCTACAAATTGAATGAAGTTACACTCGTTTTGACTTATGGCGTGCACAACTCCTAAATGTACTAAAAATTTAGGCATATGTTTGCTTTTGGGTTTGGAGAACAATTATGGACATCAGGGAGGAAATGGAAGAAAACATAGTGTCCCTTGGTAATGGCGAAGATACCAGGCTATGGCTCAATAACTGGCACCCAAACGGAGTTCTTATCAAAAGCTATGGGGAAAGGATTCGATATGATGCTGGCAGTGATAGATTATGCAAAGTAAATACCATACTTCACGAAGAAGGCTGGAGACCTGGACCGGCCTCTTCCCACTCTCTCATGGAGGCTTGGCGGGTATTGCATTTAATTGATAGGCTGGGAACAAATTAAAAAGATACGGTTGTGTGGAAAGAAAATTCAAATGGAATATTCTCTACGAAATCAGCTTGGAATCTAATTAGAGAAATTAGAACCAAAGTGGAATGGAGCAAAGTAGTATGGTGCCGGAACTACATCCCAAAGCACAGCTTTCTTTCTTGGAAAGTTATGACAAAAAGAGCTTTAACTCAAACTCGCCTCTGCAAAATGAGAATACTACAAACCTCCCAGTGTTATCTATGCTGGACTGGTAGAGAGAATTTAGACCACCTCGTTTTTTACTGTTCTTTTGCTAAACCGATATGGGAGGAGATATTGAGGAAATTACACCCAAATAGGATAAGAGCAAGAAATTATGCAAATGAATGTGAATGGATACAAAAGACATATGGAGGTAGTACTGTGGTGATACAAATTGCAAGTTTGGCTTTCAACAGCTCACTATATCACATTTGGAAGGAACAAAACCAACGACATTTCAATAATGTCAGCAAGCTGAAGAAGAAGATTGTTGAAGACATTGTGGGTGAGGTGAACATCAAGAGAAAGAATAAAACCATGGTAGTAACTACAGAAATAACACGTCATCTGGTAAAGGAGTGGAATCTGGACATGTTGAATGGTGATCTTGCTGTGCAAAAATGTGTTTGGCAGAAACAAGATGAAAATACTTGGGTGCTGTCAACTAATGCATCTATGACTCCAAATAGAGCTGGGTATGGAGGCCTTCTCCGCAATGGTGCTGTTGATACTGTGTTTTGTTTTGAAGGACAAACTGAGGTCAAGCACATATTATGGCTGGAATTACATGCCCTATGGAGAGGATTGGTGCTGGTCCATGCTAGAAATATTGAAAGAATCACAATGCACCTAGATTCTAAGCTAGCAGTTGATATACTTAATGGGGTCATAAAATGCCCATGGAGAGTGATGAGCTTGGTTACAAGGATTAAATCTGTTTTGAATGACTTCAGTAGAATTCATGTCATGCATGTGTGGCGGGAGGCAACTCAGCCGGCTGATTTTTTGGCTAGATGGGTGACTACATCCGAAGAAAAAATTCTGCTACCATTTGAGTTTCCTAAAGAGCTTAAAGAAAAAATCATAAAAGATGAATCTCAATGTAATTATACAAGATTGTAACATCCTCTTTTGATTTATAAATTTGTCATTAGTTATAAAAAAAACTAATTAAAAGGGAACAAAGCTCCAAACATATGGGTTGTGGTGCACAACTACTGTAAATGGAATGAAGTTTTGCACATAGGGCTTTGTGGTGCACAACCCGCACAAATGGTACGAAATTACACACGTCGTGATTTGTGGTGCACAAATCAAAAATTTGCAAGGAATTTATGCACTAGTTTGCTTGTGGTCCACTACATCAACAAATCCTACGAGTGCATGCACATGTGGACTTGTCCTGCACTAGTACTAA
>JAOXJP010232419.1:0-10473 GCA_025762735.1 Platanus orientalis | reverse complement strand
ATATCGGGTTCTAAGGAAGCCAGGCCAAGCAAAGGTTCTTGTCGAAGGGGGACCAAGAGTTGTCAATGAGGATTATATTTTGGAATGTTAGAGGTTTGGGGAGTGCCAGAAAGAAGAAACTTGTTAAGGAGGCATTGAACTTGGGAAGGGGTGATATTGTTATGTTGCAAGAATTTGAGTTGGAAGATGTAGATAATAGATAAGTGCATCTTATTTTCTTCAGTCCGGTCGTCTTAAATAGCCACATTCCAAATTATAGCTTTATCGAAGGATACCCTTTTCTATAGTAAATACCAATTTTAGGTAGAGAATTGCTCTCAGCCACCTACTTATTCTTCACAATTTCCTTCCTCATTTGTAAGCATCTATTTGAGATGATTCTGGTCACCCTTGACACCATTGCTTCTAGATACAAATTTAGCAGGTCTCTATCATTGACTTGTTGCTTTGATGGGCCACAAAGATCTGTTGTTGCAAATATTCAATCTCCCGCAAAGGGCTTTTGACGGGAGATGTAGAAATAGAATGGGACAGCATTGAAGAAGTATGGGGATGACAAACATTGGGGAGTTGAGAGGAATCAGAATAGAAATTAACAATATTTTTAGCAATAGACATACCTAGAACCCTTTCCCCGGAAGCATTGAGAGAATTAGGAATCAATTCCTAACTATATTATAAGCTTAGCATATGATAAGCCAGTTATAGGAGGACCACACGAATAGTTATCAAGGCTTAAATGTGACAACTTGCATGTGAAATACTATGGTGCCCAATGTAAGCGTTATAGGTGACATTTCACTTGGTTGTTTGAGTGGCTATCTAGGAATTGTGTTGTAGGCATGCAAGCCCTTCAGTGCTCGATGGAAGAATTGGCAATGCTCTGTGGCTATTTGGGATGCGTTTCAATGGCATTTTTGGTTTCACATAAGATGATTGGCTTGATCAGGAGCTTATATAAGATGGTTGGCTTGATCAGGAGCTTATGATAACACAGTGAAACAAACATCATCATGAGATGCAATGAAGTAACTTTTGTGCTGGTCAAGCATGGCTTGACTTATTAGCACTCAAGGGAGAAGTTGTATCTTTGTTTGTACAATGTGGTGAAAACATTGCTGGGTTAGATGGACTCCAATTGTGTAAGGATGGCTCCGAATAGGTGATGAATAGAGTGCCACGAGGCTATTGACTACTAAAGAATATGGCCATGACATGTCGTATTAGAGCTTGAAGATGGTCATTGATAAGTTGATATTGGAGTACAATTTAATATGGATGTGTGCTCAATGAAATGAAGGATCAATATGGCGAGAGTTAGGTTATTGATACAAAGGTATCATGTAGAGGGCTATTAACTACTAAGCCTGTAGGATTTTATTGTGTAGACACAACATGAGAAACTTGCCTAGAATTGAGATTGTGTCAAAAGCATATGTGAAGAGTCTTTAATGTGATAGACAGCTTTGGAGCAATATGGTGCAAAGGGAAATACAATTAATGCTTATTGTGAAATATCTTGATGGCTCAGTAAAGCATACTCAAAAGGCATTTCACTAGGAGATATTAAGTGGTAGCTGATGCCTCACAAGTCTGATAGAAAGGACTGCAATGTGTGTGTTGGATTTACTCATGACAACACAGATACATAGAAGTGCAAGCAATGGGAGACTTCACAGTGGCAAATAATTTGAGACTTGGATGGAGAATTCAGTCGGGATGAAGACACAAGTTGTCGAGGGATTGGAGAAGCACCCTTTATTTATTTTTTTTAATTTGGCTAAGGGGGTTCATATCGACCTTGAAAAGAGGTGTGTGCGCAACCCCCCTTGCGACCTGTGCATCGTTATGCTATGGGCATTTCTTGGTAACATCAAATGGGGTGTCTATAGTCTCTTTGTAGTATTGGGTGCCTCCAGGGATGGTGCTTGGGGCCTAAGGGAGGGGATGATATCGTATGTACCACACCCCTGATGGGACCATTCAGGGGGTGGAATCAATTCACTTTTTGGAGGTTTTTGATTCCCCCTCCTGAGTGGTCACATCAGGAGTGTGGTGCACTTGATATGGCACCCCAAGGGAGGCAACATTGCGTCTTAGACAAATGGCTTAGGTTGTTGTTGTCCACCAGCATGTGGTGTGCAATCTTAGTGGCATGACTTGCTAATTGGGCTATTCTAGGGCACTTGTCTTTTGTCCTATGAGTTTGACATGAGCTAGGCTAGCTCTTGGAGGGCCACATGGGCAGTAAACAAGGCTTGGGAGCGAAGTCTTGCATGCAAAAACTATGGTGCTTGCGGCAGGCGTTATAGGCGACTGTTGGCTTTGTGGCTTAGGCGTTAGCAAATGAAGATTGTGCTATAGGCATGTTAAGCCTTCAGTATTCGATGATAACTTCTTATTCGCATTGTATTTTGAAGACATTGTTGGGGACGTTTGGTTGGGAGCTTATGATGGCTCAATTTGGTAATAGCTCATAAACCTTGACATTGTAAATCCTGTAAGTGGGATGGCCATCTTTGTGACAAAACAGTCTAGAATATTGATCAATATGATGGTCACACTTATTCAGTTAGATTGATTATTGACAAAGAATCTACAAGGTGTTGCACTCGGTAAGCTTAGGAGATGAGTAAGTGACCAAGTCTAACCATTAAACGAGTTTGATCAAATAAATTACACCGTGGTTGTGAAAGAAATAAAGTCCGTGAGATGAACAAGAAATTCAATCATTTGTGTCATAAGTTGCCCATATGTGGGAGAGGAATTTGAATTTCCTGAAACCAGATATGGCGAGCAGCACCTAAATTATTAGATGACATGAATAGGGCATCTATGCTGCATGAACAGCCACTCGAAATAGCATTACTTCAATACTAGAGTAAGCAGTAAATCAACAGTGGCAGCAATAAACATTATAACTAAAGAGTTTTCCGACATTACTTTAATGAGCAATGAAATATTCATCTTTTCTACCAAAAGATAAAAAAAAAGTGTTCCGACAATGTAAATGGGTTGGATGGTCAACCCACTTGTAACAGTCAAAACTACAAGAGAAATAAAGTTAGATTGATAACAGTTTACTATGAGAAATAAATTAAAATAGTCATGGTGAACTAGATTTTATTTTAGCAGCCAATGCTGTTTCCTCACATTTGAACACGACGATGTTCCTTGTTTGCTACAATATCAAGAAAGTAGAAAAGATAAATCACAAACCAAAGCATCTTCCTCAAACAAATTCACTGCTGGGTAGCCTGTCGATCCTGCAAAATGTGAAGGAGAAATACAGATTGCATAAGATTCAATTGACCACATGAAACAAGGGTAAGATAGTAACACTTGAACCCCACTCGATCAATGGGTCTCCCAACTTGTAAAACAAAGGATTTTACTAAGACCAGACAATATAAATGCTACAGAGACTATCCTTCTTCATGTTCTGGGTAACATCAGGTCACCCACATGGCCTCTTCATGATGAGTCGGGATCCAGTCCACTGTGGACTGGACAAGAAAGAACTCCATAACAAACAAACAGGTGCACGCATGTCAAAGGTACTACACGTT
Source organism: Platanus orientalis (assembly GCA_025762735.1). Classification (NCBI taxonomy): domain Eukaryota; kingdom Viridiplantae; phylum Streptophyta; class Magnoliopsida; order Proteales; family Platanaceae; genus Platanus; species Platanus orientalis. The sequence continues at coordinate 6,904 of JAOXJP010232419.1, read as the reverse complement.
ATCCCTGACATGGATATCTTGGTAAATACACAGATGCTTTATCTCATGCATTTACTAAACTAACCTTGTGTGGTAAATTATCCGACACCTTCTTATGAGTTGCGCTCTCATTGACAATGTACATGCTACGTCCAGCTCCACATTGGACTGGACCCCTCATTTTAGGAGCCATATCCCCTGTACCACTTGTACCACAAGACACAAGGGGGTGGGGCCCATAGACTATTTGCATGGGGGGGCCCCACCCCTTGTGTCTTGCGGTACAGGGGATACAGCTCCCTCTTTTTAGGGTTCCCTGATCTGGAATGGAGGCTACTTTGGCCCCAGTAGCGCTGAAGAGGAACTTCTTCGTCATTCATTCTTAAATAAGACAATTACACCAAGTGTCACACCATGCAACAGAGTAATATTACATACCAACAGACAGCAATTACATTTGTATATTTATGTATGGTTTTGACTTGTTTGTATTTCTCTACTCAGACTATACACAGATTACCAATAAAAAAAACAAACCAAAAAAAAAAACAAATAATAATAATAATAATAATAAGAAGAAGAAGAAGAAGAAGAAGAAGAAGTTGAACAAAACACAATCTAAACTTAATTACTGTATAAAATCAAGCAAGTAATTGATGGCATCTAAGTTGCATGGCTAAAAAGTATTAGTGGAGAACGCCACATTCAAACATGGTCTTTAACCAACAAAGCAGGTTACAATTTTTACCTAATTATGACAAAACTAAGACGCTATTATCATATCTGCCAAACCATTCCAAAGACTCATGCCTCGGTGGAAGAACAATTTATAATACAGCAAAGGAACCACAAAGCATGCCTTCTGTCAATAATTTAGTTTCCACCCAGTTCCAGAAGAAAGTCTCCCAAATATAGATCCCATTATACTAATTTAATTTCTGCCCATCAGCTAGAACCTTGGAGTTTCCTTCATTGTGCATGTGCATAAAAATCAGCTTCAGATCATATAAATTGTCACTTATTTCATTCAACAACCAAAGGATGAGGATTTCAGTAATGCTACAATAGGGGAGAGATCCAAAATATTGGAAAACCATCCACCCGCCCCCCTTTTATTTTTCTTCCTGTAAATAGTATAAAACCATGTTTATTGAAGTCCTTGAGCATTTTAATGGTAAGATATCATTCCTTCTAATATAAGGGAAAGAGGCAGTACGTGTTGTAAATACTTGAGCTCTTAGGTTGGCATTCAAGGCATATGCATGGTTTGTTAAATGTTGTATAAGGCTTGAATGGTTTCTTGTATCAAATAAATGTGGTGATAGGGACCCTTCAAATGTATCTTGAATTCCCAATCATTAAGAGATCGACAGATCCTAAAACTATTATGATATATTCTGTATCAACCCAAAACAAACCAACTGGCTTATCAGTTTAAACTGAGAGAGCATAAGGTTTTCATTAATCGGTGGCTGGCTACTCTGCTTTTTTGTTTCTATCTTTATTTTTTATCAGTAACCAAAAAAAAAAGTTAAAAAGAGATGAAAGCTGTATACTAGACAAGCTTCCACCCACAAGAAAGGGCCATCATTCCCCTACACCTCCTCCTAAAAAAAACCTCCACCAATACAAGACAAGCCAACCAAAACTGAAGACAGAATGAGGCTTCAACTCCTCAAACCAACAGAAACAGGAGAACTCCCATATTTATTCTTCACAATAGAACATACTAGGATAGAAAACCTGCTCACACACCAAGGCTGCCTCATTACAAACACAAATGCCACAATCCAATTCACCCATATACAATTGCGCTTCAGTTTTGAGAATCATGACTTTGTTTCTCTATTTTTATCTCAAATTTTAACTAAGAGAAAAGATAGTGCATGGTAGGATCACTCCTTTTATTCTTCATCTAAGGAGTGTTCCAACCATAACTGAACTAACTATCGGATTAAAATGTTCATGGACACACTTTTGACTTTTAAGTCAGTTAAATTCATTAGATGAAGTTTATGCATGGTTGGCTGTATAATAGTGACAGTTGTTTACTTGTTTCTCTTCCCAGAAGTTAACCAAAGACTCACTGAAAATCTCCAGAGATGAGAACGGTGCTAATATTTGCAATTTAGTAGTAAACCTGAAATTAGGCTCTTCCTAGACCAGTCTCAGATCACCCATCCATTCTTTTAAAGAGGAGGCCTATGGATTTGGGTCCCAGACCATTCAGATTCCAAAATATGTGACTAAAACATCCAGGATTCAAGGATCAGGGAAAAGATTTAGATGCAAGCTCAAAAATATAAAAGAAAAATTAAGGGGGTGGAATAAAGATGTGATTGGAGAGGTAGAGCAGAAAAAGGAAGCCTTGCTGGAAAGAATAGAAGATGAGATAAAAGAAGAGGTGAGTGGGATATTAGAGGAAGGTAGAGAGATAATTAGATTGAAAGAGTATGAAGCAAAAACAGATCAATAGTTCTCCAATCACTTTGAATATCCGCCTGGTTATAAATCAAAAAAATCCGCCGGATATGGACATATATTATTTTAACGGATCAGATACAGATGAGCCTATATCCGGTCCGCGTTTGCAGCCCTACATAACAATTTCATATGAGAATAGGAAATGGGTCAAACAGCCTATTGTGGAGGATGAGCCGAAAGGGATAGTATGGGAAAAAGGAGACAGCCCCAGGTCTGGCCAGGTTCTTACTAGCCTTCTTTAAAGCAAACTAGGAAACCATTACAGGAAACCTCATGGAAGTAGTAAAGGATTTTCATAGAAATGGGTACTTGGATTATGACAATTACACAACATTCATCATATTGATTCCAAAAAAGGAGGGTGAATGTTTAAGAGATTTCAGACCAATAGGTTTAGTAAGCAATACCTACAAAATCCTAGCAAAAATCTCAGCATCATGACTGAAAGAGGTACCCCCCTCAGTTATTTAACCAAACGAAGGGGCATTCTTGGCAAGGAGATCAATCCTAGATTGGGTTCTATGTGCGAGTGAAATCATTGATTCTAAGATTAGAGAACACGTCCAGGGGGTGGTATGCCAGCTAGATTTGGAGAAAACATACAATCACGTCAGCTGGAATTTTCCAGATTACATGCTAGGGAGGCTTAGGTTCAGAGAAAACGCACAATCATATCATGGCACAGCCTCCTGCTCGATCATGATAAATGGATCTCATGCAAGATTTTTTAGGGGTTCTAGGGGCCCACAAGGCGACCTGTTGTCAACTTTCCCATTCCTCATTATAACGAAGGCACTGGGGAGTATATACTAAGGAGAGCACTGGAGGGGTATATTTGAGGGCTTTGGAGTAGGCGACGGAGGTCAACCAGTCACTCACCTACAATTAGTAGATAATATTTTAATTTCCTGCAAAGACTCTCAGAGACAAATCAGGATGATTAGATGCATCTCAAGATGTTTTGAGGCAGTCTTAGGTTGAAGACAAACCTCTCCAAAAGCACCAAGTTCATAGTAGGCAAGGCAGCAACTGAATATGTTGGGAAAGAACCTACTCTACAAGAACCTATGATGTAGAGGAGGTTCTTTTTCAGCTAAATATTTGGTCTTCCATTAGGTGCGGGTGACATTTGGGATAGGGTGGTGGAGAGAGTTTGAAGGAGGGTGGCAGGATGGAAGAGTCCCTACTCCTCAAAAGCATCTCTATCTACTTTTTATCCTGGTTCGTCCTTCCAAGATCAGTAGAGAACTATTTTTTGATGGGCAAGTAGAGAAAACTATTGAAAAGATCCAAAGAGAATTTCTACAGAAGGGATGGGAGAACTTGTCAAGTAATCATTTGGTGGTACAGAAGCAGGTGTGTAGATCCAAAGAGGGGGAATATGGCTCAGAAAGCTAGGAACAATAAATAAATTTTTTTTGTTTCTAAATGGCTATGGAGATTCGGAATAAAGAACGGCAGCCTATGGGTAAGAATCATAGTGGCAAAGTGTGGGTCTGACAATGCATGGGATAGCACATGGGAACGGGCTATGGAAGGGAATTATGAGCAACATTGAGGCATTTAGAGAGGGGACTAGCTTTAGGTAGGGGGTGGAAGATGCATTAGATTAGAAGGACAAATGGTGTAAGGAACTTCCCCTAAAAAAGGACCCCCAATATATAGAGCCTCGTGGTCAACAAAGAAGTGAAGGTGAGTGATTACATATCTTGGAGTGGGGAAATAAAGTGGAACCCATCATTGAAGAGAGTCATCAATGATTGGAGAATTCCATCAAACACAATTTTGTTAGGTAGGTTAGGAAATATCCACATGGAAGGGAAAGGGGTGGAGGATAAGAGAGTATGGAATTTGGTGGGTGATGGGGAGTTCTCAGTAAAATCTTGTTTTAGTTTTTTGAGTAGGGTCACCTCCACGGCCATCCTGTGGAGAGACAATTGTTCCATCCCATCCCCCACTAAGTGCAAATTTTTTCAAAGGACGTCAGTATTAGGGAAGAGTTAAACATTGGATAATCTAAAATAATGAAAAAGGCTTTTATCTCTTTTTTTTATAAAAAAAAAATAGTCAATATTCGGTCCCACGTGATTTAAGAGTCTATAATGCAAGTGAAGATCTAAAGATTTTTCAAAAATAAAGGAAAACAGATATGATGGCTTGTCCCAGCAACAGTGGTATGGGCCTTTTGGCTCAAGAGAAACAAAGGGGGTTCAACAACTATGCTGAACCAAGCTATAGAATTTTTCCTCAAGCCAAGGGGTTAATCCATTTTTTGGGCAGGTTGATGTAGAGGATGTGTAGGTTTAATGAAGCTAATTAATGACTGGAATCTTTTTTCTTTTTTTGCTTTTTTGATAAAGACAAAGATTTTATTCATAGGGAATTAGGCATCCCCAAAAACCATATCCCAAAGGGCCTACATTAGGGACTGAATTCAAAACAAATTTCTCCACCCTTCTTTGGTCTCTACATACCAATACTCATTTCCCCATCCCTTTACAATTCGTTCCCCAAAAACAAAAAAGTTCTTTAGCTTTCGTATAAGTATTAAAAGCAGGCTCCCCATAATTCTCAAACACCCTATGATTTTGCTCTAACCAATGGTCAAACACACCACTGGGCAAACAAGACTCCATAAAATCTTTGCTTTTTTTTTGGGGAAAATCCTGGAGATATTCCAAGCCTTCAAGAGATGCCCTATGCAGGGAGGGAAAATCCATGCTATCCCAATGACAGATTCATCATCTTTAAGTCATAAAGGACATGCATTCGGCAAAAACATACCATGCTTTTGAAGAAGGTCGAGAGTTGGAAGCCTTTCTCTGCAAGCAGTCCAAACAAAGAGAAGCACTCTATAGGGGATTTTTAACTTCCACACTTTTTTCCACAGGAAAGATGGTTCCTCCCATCACCAATCAGATTTTCATAAGAGCTCACCGAAAAGACTCCATTGTTGGAATGGATTCATCTTAAAAAGAATCATCCACTTCATTTTTTAGATGTATGTTTTCCATCATCTCATAAAGAAGGGCCATTTCATTTATCTCCCAATCATTAAGATTTCATCTAAGAACAATATTCCAATCTCCTCCTTCCCTCCTAGTATCCCAATAACCGGCAACCTTAGCTTTTTTATTAGATGCCAAGGCATAAATGGGGCACTTCCACCCTAAAGGGACAATAGGAGCACCACTTGTCATTCCAGAAATTAGTCTCTTTTCGACCCAATCTCCACTCTAGTTGCTTCCTTGAAACTTTCTATAAATTGTATGATACCTTTCCAACAACTCACCCCATGAGAAGATGAAGGTCTCTTTGATTCCCAAGCATTTTCCATCCCGTATTTACTAGCCACCACTTGTTTGCACAAGCTCTCATTCTCTTTCCCAAATCTCCACAACCATTTGGATAGAAGAGTTTTCTTCATGTCCCTCACTCTATTTAGCCCAAGACCGCCATTTTGTTTTGGTTTACATATCTCCTCCCACACTACTAGGTCGAGCCCTTCATTATCTCCCCCTCTCCCCCAAAGAAACTCTCACTAGCATATTTCTCGATATCTTTAGCCACCAATACCGAAATAACAAAAAGAGAAAGATAATAAGTTGGAAGAATAACGAGCACCAACTTGATCACATCACGAAAGGTGCATCCCCTTCCACCCCGCTAGCATTTTATGAATTCTATCCAACACTTCATTCCATGTTTCATTGCTCTTGAAATGAGCCATAAGAGGGAGACCCAAATAGGTAGTAGGGAACTCGCCAGTTTGGCTACTTAATACTTCTGCCAATCTCTCCGAATTTTCTACCTGACCCACACCATACATACGGCTTTTTACAAGGTCGACCTTTAGACCCGAAACCACTTTGAAGAATCACACATCTTAAATATTTAGCTGCCAATCTGAATTTTTACACATTACTATTGTATCATGAACAAATCGATGGTGGGATGCCACCATTCCATTCCGGCCCACTTCAAATCCTTCCATCGTTCCTCCTTTGAAAGCCCTTGAAAACAAAGCTCCAAACACTTCTGCAACAATCAAGAAGAGAGAGAGAGAGAGACAATGGATCCACTTTGATGCGGTGGCATTAACATGGCTTGAGAAGTTCCAACCTTTGTGGAAACTCAAGATCAAAAACAAATGATGCAAGAACACGACATAGTGCTGTCCACAAGATTTTCCCTTTATTTTTCTGTTTTAGGAATTATTTTAGTTGTTTTCTTTCTATTTTATAAAGGTTTTCGTAATGTGATTGATGTAATAAGGCCATATGAGCCATAGGAGGGGGAGGGGAGGGCTAAAATTAATTTAAAATAGATTAGGACTGTTTTATGATTTTTTAAGAATTTTTCTGGGTTTTTTTGGCTTGACCGTACAAGAGAGGGGTATTTTGGCTCAACTTGGTCCAATTACGAATTTTTTTATTATAAA
>JAOXJP010232418.1:0-10474 GCA_025762735.1 Platanus orientalis | reverse complement strand
ATTGGAAGTTGCGCCAAAATTAGGTGCTTACAATACCTTAAATCATAGTTTTATCTCTTAATGATTCTATATTAATTGTATGGATGGAAGTAATCAAATATTTTGGGCATTTTGTTAGATTTTTTTTTTTTTTTAAACTTGGGATTTTATTGGCTGATATGATAAACAAGGGCACTTTTCTTATCAACAAGGATAAAACTAAGTTTAGTAAAATTAAAAAATAAAATTGCTACAATTATGTCAACCTTTAACCCAAGCACCCACTTTTTATGGAAAACTCGCACACTTCATTTCTCTCACATGCTTCGTTGTTCCTCCTACATCTGGTATCATCCCTCCCTTCCCCATATCAGTATTTCAATCCCTCTTCTCTCTTTATATTTTGAACCGCTTTGGTTTCTTTTGTTGGAAACCATAGATTAATAGATTATCTCTGCTTCCTTCTCTCATTCGATATCTTACTAAAATTTAATTGATTGTACTTTATTAAACGAGATTCAAAAAATCATTGTCTAAATCCCCCCGTCTGATTCATTTAATGTTTGACTTGATTTAGGTGACAGAAAGAAAATTAGGATTTGTATTTGATTTGCTTTTAAAAGAATAATTTTTCTTCTATCGTTTTATTTTTCTTTCACAGAATCCTCTTTAAGGAGATCTTTGATTCTAGAAATCAACTATTTTTTGTTGTCTACTGCCTTATGATCAAAGTAAAGAAAGTGAGATGAGACTAGGGTCACTTGGTTAAAAAGACAAGAGAAGGTGGAATTTGAGAATGGGTTGTAACTCGGGTGGGAAAGAAGAAAAGTGGTTTGTGTAATCATATTTATGTCATGAATGACATGAGAAACACATGTTGCAAGAGCATGTAGTGGTTACTTATTAGTTAACAACAAAATACAATTTAATGTTTTCACTAAGTAAATGATTGCAAAGTTTGAAAGCATATATTTAAAGTCCCATAAACATGTAAACCATTGTTATTTTATATGATCATGTTATTATATTTATAACATGTATTAATTTTTTGGATTAGAAACTGCAGTTTCTTATTACCTCAAAAGAGTTTAAATAAGGATTCAAATCTTTATAATTTAAAGTCCAAAGTAAAAAAATAAAGTTGTAAAATATGCTCTCATGTAACATTAATTTTTTCATCTAGGTTACCAAATTAGTCCCAATAGTCATTTCTATATCAAATAAGTTGTGATCATTATGCATTCAAGAGGAGATTAACATTTACCTAATAACGATTAAAAAAATCTTAGTCAAAGAAATATAACTAGTAGGGACTCTTTAAAGATTTTTTTTTTTCTAAAGAATAAGCTTTTATTAATAATTCTTAATTACAATGCCTCTAACAGAAGTTTTAAATAGAAAATTACAATGTTAGAAGTAAAAACTAAATCTAATATAATCCAGTTAGATCTTATAGAAACTAAATCAAATCAAATATTATAAATCTCTTAAGAAAACTAAATCAAATCCAATCTATAAAATCATATCTTAAATCATAGTTTTTTTATCTCTTGATTCTTCTATATTAATTGTTTGAATGGAAGTAATCAAATATTTTAGTCCTTTTGTTGGCCTTTTTTTTTTTTTTGGAACTCGGTCCTTTATTGGCTGATATGATAAACAATGACACTGTTTTTATCAAGGATAAAACTAGGCTTAGTAAAACTAAAAAGTAAAATAGCTACAATCGGGTTAGCCAATAATCCAAGCACCCACTTTTTTGGAGAACTCGCATGCTTCAATTTTACTCATGCATCCATTACTCCCTCTCTCCTATCTGTGTTTCCATCCCTCTTCTCTCTTTGTATTTCAAACTACTTTGGTTTCTTTTATTGAAAATCCTAAATTATTAGAATATCTATGTTTCATTATCTCATTTGATATTTTACTAGAATTTGGTTAACTTTACTTCGTTAAACGAGATTCAAAAAATCCTCGCTTAGATCCTCTCATATGATTCATTTAAGGTTTGATTTGATTTAGGTGATTGATAGAAAATTAGGATTTATATTTAATCTTCTTCTAAAGAGAATTTTTTTTTTCTTTCACAACATCCTCTCAAGGAGATCTTTGAATCTAAAAATCAGTTATTTTTTGTTGTCAACCACCTTGTGATCAAAATAAAGAGTGTGAAATGAGACTAGGGTCCCTTGGTTAAAGAGAGAGAAGGGGAGGTGGAATTTGAGAATGAGTTGTAACTCGATTAGAGAAGAAGAGTGGTTTATAAAATCATATTCATTTCATGACCGACATGAGAAATATATGTCAATAGTGCATGTAGTGGTTACTTATTAATTAACAACAAAACATAGTTTAATTTTTCCATTGAGTAAAGGGTTGTGAAGTTTTAAGGCATATGTTTAAAGTCTCATAAACATATAAACCACTATTAGTTTATGTGATAAAATCATTATATTTATAATATGCATTAATTTTTTGGATTAAAAATGCATTTTCATATTGCCACAAAAGAATTTAAATAAAGATTCAAGTCTTTATAATTTAAAGTCCAAAGTCAAAAACCGTAATTGTAAAAGATGTTCTCATGCAACATTAATTTTTTCATTTAGGTTACCGAATAAGTCACAATAGCCATTTTCATATCAAATAAGTTGTGATCATAATACATTCAATGGGAATTTAGCCTTTACCTAATAAAGATTTTAAAAAAAAAAAAATCTTAGTCAAAGAAATATAACTAGAAGACACTCTTTAATGGTTTTTTCAAGAGAAAGAACTTTTATTAATAATTATTAATTACAATGCCTCTAACAAAATGTTTAAATGGAAAATTAAAATGTTAAAAATAGAAACTAAATTTAATATAATCCAGTCATATCCTATGAAAACTAATCAAATCTAATCTAATAAATCTTATAAGAAAACTACCAAATCCAATAAAAATCATATATTAAATCATAGTTTTTTTTTTCTCTTAATTCTTTTATATTAATTGTATAGATGGAAGTAATTAAATTTTGTGGATATTTTCTGTGCCTTTTGTTTTTTCTAGGCTTAGGCCTTTATTAGCTGATATGATAAACAATGTTACTTTTCTTGTCAACAAGGATAAAACTAGGTTTAGTAAAATTAAAAACTGTAATAGCTATAATCGGGTTAGTCATTAACCCAAGTACTCACTTTTCTGGAGAATTCACACACTTCATTTCTCTCACATGCTGTGTTGTTACTTTTGCATCCATTACCCTCCCTCCCTTCCTCCTATCAATGTTTTCATCCCTTTTCTCTCTCCATATTTCAAACCTTTTTATTTATATTGTTGGAAACCCTAGATTATTAGATTATCTATTCTTTCTTATATTTTCTGATATTTTATTGGAATTCGATTGATTTTACTTCATTAAACAAGATTCAAAAAATCATCACCTAGATTCCCCCAATCTGGTTTGTTTAATGTTTGATTTGATTTAGGTGACTAATAGAAAATTAAGATTTGTGTTTTAGAGAAACAAAGCGTGCAAATTCTTTAAAAACGAAGTGTGTGTGAAAGAAACAAAGCATGTAAATTCTCCAAAAAAGTGGGTGCTTGAGTTAATGGCTGACCCGATTATAGCTATTTTTTTTTAATTTTACTTGACCTAGTTTTATCCTTGTTGATAAGAAAAGTGTCATTATTTATCAAAAAATCCAACAAAATACCCAAAATATTTGATTACTTCCATCCATACAATTAATATAAAATTAAAAGTTAATCAAACTAGGATTTAAGATATTATTTTATCATATTTGATTTGATTTGACTTGATTTAGTTTTCTTAGGAGATTTATTAGATTTGATTTGATTTGATTCAGTTTTCATAGGATCTGATTGGATTATATTAGATTTAGTTTTTATTTTTAACATAAAATTTTTTTTATTCAAACCTTCTGTTAGAGGCATTGTAAATAAAAATTATCAACAAAATTTACTTCTCCTAAAAATATTTACTTAAAGAGTCCCTACTAGTTATATTTCTTTGACTAAGAATTTTTTTAATCTTTATTAGTTAAATGCTAACCTCCCCTTAAATATATTATAATCACTACTTTGATATGGAAATGTTTATTGGGACTAATTTGATAACATAGAGCATCTTTTACAATTCTGGATTTTAACTTTGCACTCTAAATTATAAAGACTTGAATCCTTATTTAAACTCTTTTGAGGTAATATAAAAATGCACTTTCTAATCCAGAAAATTATTGCATGTTACGAATATATTGATATGATCATATAAAATAATATGGTTTACATGTTTATGAAACTTTAAATATATGCTTAATACTTCACAACTCTTTACTTAGTGAAAAATTAAAGTATGTTATGTTGTTAACTAATAAGTAACCACTACATGTTTTTGCAACATGTGCTTCTCATATCGGTCATGACATGAAAATGATTCTATAAACCACTTTTCTTCTTCTCCACCCAAGTTATAACCCATCGTTAAATTCTACCTACCCTTCTCTCTCCTTAACCAAGGGACCCTAATCTCATTAGGTAGGAAGCTGTGAAGGAAAAAAATAATTGATTTCTATATTCAAATATCTCCTTAGGTAGGATGTTGTGAAGGAAAAAAAAAAACAAAAATAATTAAATTTATTCTCTTTAAAAGTATATCAAATACAAATCCTAATTTTTTATCAGTCACCTAAATCGAATCAAACCTTAAATGAACCAAATGGGGGGAATCTAGGTGAGGATATGCCGAATCTTGTTTAACAAAGTACAATCAACTGAATTCTAGTAAGATATTAAACGAGAAAATGAAGCACAAATAATCTAATAATCTAGGGTTTCCAACAAAAGAAACCAAAGTGGTTTGAAATATGAAGAGAGAAGTGGGATGGAAACACTAATAATAGGGAGGAAGGGAGGATAACAGATGCAAGAAGAACAACGAAGCTTGTGAATTCTCCAGAAAAGTGGGTGCTTGGGTTAATGGTTGACCTAATTCTAGCTATTTCATTTTTTTAATTATAGTAAACCTAGTTTTATCCTTGTTGATAATAAAAATGTCAATGTTTATCAAATCAACCAATAAAGGCCCAAGTCTACCCAAAAAAAGTCAACAAAAGGCCAAAAATATTTGATTACTTTCATCCATACAATTAATATAGAAGAATTAAGAGATAAAATAAATATGATTTTATCTTATTGGATTTGATTAGTTTTCATAAGAAATTTATTAGATTTGATTTGATTTAGTTTCTATAGGATCAATTGGATTATATTAGATTTAGTTTATATTTTTAACATTGTAGTTTTCTATTTAAACCTTTTGTTAGATGTATTGTAATTAAAAATTATCAATAAAATTTCCTTCTCTAAAAAAAATCTTTAAAGAGTGTATAATAGTTATATTTCTTTGACTAAGATTTTTTTTTAATCTTTATTAGGTAAACGCTAACCTCTCATTGAATGCATTATGATCACAACTTATTTGATACAGAAATGGCTATTGAGACTAATTTGGTAATTGGTTGAAAAAATTAATGTTGCATGAGAGAATCTTTACAACTTTGGTTTTTTACTTTGGACTATAAATTGTAAAGTCTTGAATCCTTATTTAAATTCTTTTGACATAATATGAAAAGGCACTTTCTAATCCAAAAAAGTAATGCATGTTATGAATTTAATCACATGATGGCATAAAATAACAGTGGTTTACATGTTTATGGGACTTTAAACATATGTCTTAATACTTCACAACTCTTTACTCAATGGAAAATTTTAGATATGTTTTGTTGTTAACTAATAAACCATTACATGCCCTTGCAATATGTGTTTCTCATGTCGGTCATGACATTAATATGATTCTGTAAACCAATCTTCTTCTTCTCCCACCGAGTTACAACCTATCCTCAAATTCCTCCTTCCTTTCTCTCTCATTAACCAAGGGACCCTATTCTCATCTCACCTTCTTTACTCTGATCATAAGGCAATAGATAACAAAAAATAATTGATTTCTAGATTCAAAGATCTCCTTAGGGAGGATGCTGTGAAACAAAAGGTAGGATTTAATTCGGGTGAAATCAAGAAAAAATTCGATAGCGATTATGTCTTTTAGCCAAGGTAATAACTATAGGAAAGTCAAGTTCATTGGACTCAAGGAGTCCCTTCGAAGTTCTTTGGAATCCTTTGGACATGTGAAAATTTCAAAGTTCTATAATGGATCCATCTTAATCATGGTTTGAGAATACAACATGTTTAGAAAAAAGTATGGTTGCTAGCTTCATGGTCATGCAACAACGACTTGATTGTTCTACAATGGTACAAGCAAAATATGGATTTTGAGAAGTACATCTTCAACACAACTGAAATATGGATCCAATTGCATGGTTTACCTCTAAAATATCTCTATGAATAGATAGCAACCAAGATATCAAAAGAAGTGGGTCTAACCTTATTCATTCCTTTAGGAGAAAGCTCCAAGTGGTATAAATATGATAGAGAGTGTATCATCGTTGAGTCACCAAACCTCTGGTTAAGTTCCTTGAGATCAAGAAAATCAGCAATGAAGATGGCAAGGTACTGATGAAATATGAAAGAATCAAAAAGTTTAATACCTTTTGCAGGAGGCTAGGTCACACACAAAAGACGTGAAAAAAATTTCTCCAACTGTAGGATAATATCATCAATGACTATCTAGTAAGTCTCCATGACAGGTTATTCTTGTTGTTAAAACCACTGTTTGATGAATTCATCAAAACTGAGGGAAGACATCTAAGGAGAAATCCATTTTTAATAATGTTGAGATGAAGAAGTTTTTTTTATTTTTTTTTTGGTAAATAGGATGAAGAAGTTTTTAGTTTAGATAATCAGAAAGGTTCTTCATCAACCGGTTAAAAACCTTTGACCACAAACTTGCCAGAAAGAGGAGAGGTGCTCAACCCCCATACACAACTACTGATGTTGCAACATCACAGGATAGATGAGGTGGTACAACCAAATATAGAAAGATATTCTCCCACGTCTCTTAAAGATCAGGGACACTTTAACCATGTTTGCATGTCCTCTCAATTTGAGACATTCTCTCCAAAAATCTCAGTTTGAATAGAGGGTGTTAATCAAAAATATTTGGAAATGATTGGCTGAAGTCAAGGGGTAATACAAGATCAAACTATCCATATCGGTAGAAACATTCCATCTCTTGCTTTGGAAGAGTTGGACTAAAATACTCAAATTGAGAAATTTCATATAATAAGGCAAGGGATAAGACTCAACAAGATCCAACTATCCAAATCGACAAAGATAGTCCAATTCGATTTGGAAGAGTTGGACCAAAATACACGATTTGAGAATAATCCGTCTAATAAAGCTATCGATATTTAATGGGAGAGAGATCTTAAACAAATTGAATCGTCTATTAATATGGAGGTTTCTATTGAATAACAACTCAACTGTAGACCCCACCAAAATTCAAATTTCCCTCATGGTTTGACATAATCCAATGTTTCCTTGATGGATAAGGAGAATACTACAAATGAAAGTGGAAGTGAGTCACGTGCTTGAGTCCAACACATATCGGTTCTACTAACATCCTGACTATGAACCAATCGAACCATTTCCCCTACCTTCTCCAATGGAAGATGATGAAGAGAGCAACCTGGCTTAAACAAGTCATCTTATGCCATAGATCAATCAAGAGGGGAAGAAGGCCTAGGGTAAAATTCATGTTCTTGAGTTTGAGACTCCATGCTTGAAGCGGCAAGTGTGTATAATAGTTGTTTAAGCAGCTACAAGTATTAAAGAGCAAGCCCATTTAAAGGGAAGGAAGACAGTCCAAAAAAATGTGAAAGCCTGAAAGAATAGGAAAAGAACAACTCACAAGGTAAACTACAAATGACTATTGAAAGGGTGGTGACGGCTAACCCGAACAGTCACATGAAAAATGAAGATCTTATCTTAGAACTGTCAAGGTGAGGGTAGTGACCCAACAATCCAAACTATAAAATTACTGTTTTGGGCTACCTAAGACAATGTGTTATTCCTTTCAGAGACAAAATTACAAAAGGAAAAGTTTAAAAAAAATTATAGAAAATATTGTATTAAACTCACAAATGGAATATTAGGGGGTGTATGGTTACTCTTGGAAGATACTGTTACAACAAAGATCATAAAATCTTCGAGCAATTTAATTATTGCAAAAATTTCAAGTTTAACAAGCCTTCGAAAATGGGCTTTAATGGGGGTGTATGGTAGTCCAAGGAAAGGTTAAAGAAATCTAGGTTGAGATTAGAACCTTCGTAGTTACATATAATTCTCCATGGTGTTGCATTGGGGATTTTGATGCAATAAAAAATTCTATAAGAAAAGATGGTGGGTTCTCATTATCGGATCAAGCATTTCAAGACTTCAAAGAAATGATAAGTTATTGTGGATTGGTTGATTTAGGATATTCTAAGCTAGCTTACACTTGGTTAAATATAACAAGAGCTCAATTCCTGATTTGAGAGAGATTAGACCGAGCTTCCGCAGATAGCCAACAGAGATTATATTTTCTAGATATAGTAGTCCTACATTTACCATCAATTAATAGTGACCATAACCCAATCATTCTCAATTTGGATAAATCAAGGAGATATAAGAAGAGAGGCCCCTTCATATTTGCAACAATGTGGACCACACGTGTAAATTGCAAGGACATATTCCAGGAGGCCCAGAATCAAAACCCACAAACAGATATAGTCTCCAAGATGAATGTCTATATATATATATATATATATCCAAAAATGGATCATATTAGAATTCAGAAATATTCAGAAGGAGATCAACTCAATTAGGGACAAACTGACTAAAATTTAGTCTGGAAATTATTTTGTAAAAGAAAGACGAGGAAGAAGAGTTTACTAAGAAGTATAATGAGTTGCTTCAAAATGAGAAACTATATTGTCTTCAACATTCCTGCATCTCTTGGATAAAGGATGGATTCTATGCCACAATATTGAATAAAATGCGAAAAATAGAATCAATACAATCCGATCTTTAGGTGGGAAATGGACAGAAGATCCTTCTGAAATATTGTTGAATTTCATCAATTATTTTAAAGATATTTTCAAGTCATCCAATTCAAATACATTGCTGAGGATTTAAATTTAACAACTGAGCCAATGACAAAGGAAGAAAACGACAGTATAGACACAATTCCATTAGTAGACGAAATTAAAGAAGTATTATTTTTAATGAGCCCTTTGATCTAGGACCGGATGGAGTTCTTGCTCTATTTTATCAAAAAAGATGGGATGTTGTTAATGGAGACGTGGTCAAGTATGACCAAAAGCTTTGTAGAGATACAAGTCTCCCAAGATTTGTCAACCATGCTCATCTGGTTCTCATTCCAAAGAAACAACAAAATGAGTACCCATGTGATTTTAGACCCATTTCCTTAGGTAACGTCATGTACAAGTGGATCTAAAAATTGTGGTTAACAGAATAGAAACACACTATATAGACTAATTTTTCCAACTCAGAGTGCATTTGTTCTAGGAAGACAAATTATAGATAACATCATCATAGCTAGAGAATTATTTCATTCTATGGGGAGAATGATAGGAAGAAAATGGGTGTTTGCATTAAAACTAAACATGTCCAATAAATATGATATGATTGAGCGGAGCTTGGTTAATGATGCTCTTCACCATTTTGGGTTCAACCAAATAGTTATTGAACTGATTATGGAAGGGGTCTCATCTGCCACATTTTCAGTCATCTCAAATAAATCTACAAAAGGTTTCATAAGGCCAACAAGGGGTATTAGGCAAGGATGTCCATTATCTCCTCACTTAATTATTCATAATATGTGCCAAAGTCTTTTCTCAACTTGTTTATAAAATGAAGACGACCACCAATCAATCGGCAAGGTTTTTCTATGCTCAGCGTAGAAAATGCCTAGGTCAAGGAGTGGCCACATCAGTGTCAGAAGTGGTTTACACTCGCCCCCAAAAAGTGAAAATCACTTTTGGCACTGATGTTTCCACCTGTTTGACCCTTAGCGGAGGTTAGAGGAGGTTAGGGGTCGACGTATAAAATCCAAGCCACCAATTTAGCGGCTTGGATTTTATAAACTAACCTTATCCTCCTCTAACCTCTGCCAAGGGTCAAATGGGTAGAAACATCAATGCCAAAAGTGATTTACACTTTTTGGGGGTGTGTGTAAATCACTTCTGACGCTGATGTGGCTACCACTTGACCTCAGTGGAGGTTAAAATCAGCATAGAAAATCCTCGCCGCCAATTTAGAGGCTTGAGAATTAACAGGTATGCTCCTTTCATATCCCACTTGATGTTTGTTGATGATTTTTTCCTATTTGGCAGAACAAATAAGACCACTGCTATGTTCTGAATAATGCACTCCAAAGACCACACTACTCAGAGCGTAATAACCCCAAGTGCAGGGTGTAGCAAAGTAGTAAAAACCCGGTAAGACCGGGGTCGATCCACAGGGACTGAAGAA
>JAOXJP010232417.1:0-10474 GCA_025762735.1 Platanus orientalis | reverse complement strand
GGTTTTGAACCCTAGCCTGTGGTACGACATCCATAGACTTTATCAACTTAGCAAGCTGGCATCCTCTTTCTTCGACGGGTTTCTTATCTTCTTTCTTCTACAGGTTTCTTTCTTCTCTTTTCTCCACCTTTTCTTATTTCAATTCTTGGTTCTTTAACTTTATTCTTGCTTCTGTTACATCACTTTGGATTTTATTGAGATTTTTGGCTATCATTCTAGATCAACTTTGGTATCATCTCTATTGTCATACATCAGGAATCCACTCTCCTTTGTTTTGGGTGGTCCTTGTGATTCTCAGAGGTCTCTTGCATTCCCTCTATTTAGCAATCAACCCCACACAGAACCCATTAAATAACAGTCCTAATGGGTGTTTAGTATCCTTTTCGTACAGATTTTTTTTCTACTTTTGGGTGTTTCATTATAGTTTCACCCGAAGATTCCTGAATCCTTTCCCTAAATTGCAAATCATGGTTCCCAAAAGACTGCAAAGTAGAATCTAAACCTTAAATTCATTAAAAAACTGAAAATTTTAAAGGGAAAAAAAACCCTCTTCAGTTGACAGAGATCTAAGAGTAGGGAGCGGTAGGGTACCTTTTTTTATGAATAACAAACTTTTATTGGAAAACAAAAAGAGAAAAATAATGAAAAAACATTACAACATCATATAGGATACAACATTAAGAAAAATCAAAACACGAGCTACCCCAAGACAAAGAAGGGAATTGCAGTCCCCTATAAGAAGAAGATTACCTTACTCCGGGAGGAGGTAAGGTACTACGGAGGATAGGCGTGCATAATCAAAATATACTCTCTAATGTATTGGAAATTTAGAAAGGGTAAGAAGAAAGCTTACTTTATTCCGGATGTACAAAGGGACTCAAAATGCCCAACCATAAGTGGCCAGTTCTACATCCAGAGCTTTATGTACCTGATGGGTTTTTAGTTTTTACTGGAGGCTAAGACAATGTTCTCTCTAATGTAATGGTTGTGTGATGGGGGGAAAAAGCGCTCTCTAGTCTCTCCAAGTTGTTAACCAACGTGGGCCTGGAAAATCTGGAACCCTGACCTTGTAATAAATCATACTGCTTGAAGAAAATGACTTGACAACTCAGTGGTGGTGGATCTTATAGTCATTGGGGAACATATTAAGAAAATAAGGATAAACCAAAAACAGGAAAAGATAAAGTTAACCTATTCTGATATACAAAGATTCCCTCTAGACACCTTCTTAGGGAAACTTGTCAGTGCGAATTCTATCACTGTTAAGTGGCTGGATGGGGAAAAAGAATATGTCGTGATTAACTTCAAATATGGAGCACTTATAAATATTTATCTCAGATGTAGCCTTCCTTTATATGAAAAAAAACTGTTTGATAATGGATAGAGATGTCTATGTCCCTTTGAGTGAAACTAGTTGAGGCATCTCTGATCGTTCAATTTTCAGAAGCTCATTTATGGAGCTTAAGTCTGCAAAAATAGTCCCCAAGAAATAGAAATAGGGAGATAGTCAGTAAGCCAAGTGCTCATGAGAGAGGGAAGAGCAAAATTTTAAAAATGATTCATTAGTGTTAGATGCAAGGGCCAATCAATATAGCTTCCTTTCACTTATCCCCACATCCATTGGAATTATTTAAAGAATGAGGAAAAGTACAAATATATTAAATAGGGTTGGCCTAATCATAGCCATTTTGTATAGATGGATTTAGCATAAGGCATCAATGGCACGGATTTTCCCACCATAAAGTTGTCAAAACTATTATCGGATGGATTTAAGCATAAGGTTTGTCCAAATCACTGGATGAATCTAAGCATAAGGCCTTGATGACATGAAATTTGCCAGCACAACCTACATTCCTTATAAATTTCTATGAAACCGATGACATGAAAAAATTTCCTACCCTAACTTTTGCTATCCAATCTTTTTCAGAGGCAAGGACGTGAGGAGAGCATGTTTAGCCTTCCAAAAGATTATGTGTCAGGTCCTGATGAGTTCATAATAGTGATCTCCAAAACTTTTGAGAGATACAGGGAAGTGACATTATGAAGTTGATGAGTTGCCTTTTCATCTGTTATAAATCAGAAAAGTGGAGACTGGGACGTGAGAAAAAGAAAAGTCATTGGGTGGGGGGGGGGGGGTGCACTAGTTCTCTGTCACTAGAAGGTTGTACAATTCTGGACTTTATATTGTACCATTTGAAGGGATTGTTCACAATGACAAACATAGTGAAATATGAAAGAGATTGAGAATCTTGAAAGGGTTTGATTCAAGAAACATATAAAATTTATCATGTGTGTGTGTGTGTACGTCTTAATTATCCTTACTATTTTCTACAGTTTCCTGTATGGGTTTACCTGTTTCACCCTTTTGATTAAATAAATCTTATAAGAAGAAGAAGAATCATAGAAATAAAAATAAATAAACTGCAGAAGCCACTCTCCTGGACAGACAACCGAATGGATTCTCAATTATGTGTAGAAGTTAGACCATGTAGAATAAATAGCTCACCGTTTTGCGTGCGTGATCTTGACTAACATCTTCAAGTACAAGCTCTGGTTGTAAAAGCATCCTCGACTGCCAAGAAAACCAAAGAGATTCTCAATAATTGTGGCATACGTAGATGGCCAGTTCAAACATCCCACATGGAAACAGCCAAAAATATTGCACCCAAGAAAATCTTTATCACAAACAAATAAAACTCAAGACCTCCAACACACCCTTATAAGAAAGCAACATTGCTTGCTTTTTCCTTTGAAAAATTATAAAAAAGATCGCCCATGGTCATCAATTTTGATGATACAAAAAAGCAGTGTTGTCAAGGGCCTAGGCGACCACCAAGGAAGTATAGACAGTATAAGCCCAAGCAATTTATACCTAGACTGTTGCCAAGGTTACTAGATGTAGGCATAAGGCACTGGGCGACAGGCTGACAGCCTAGGTGTGGATTTAGGTTAGGTGCCCAACTGGTAAATTGAATATATAAGACTCCCAACACGCCCCTTATAATAGAGCAGCCTTGCTTGTTTTTCCTTAAAAAAATGGATAAAAAAAGGAGATCACCCATGATCATCAATTTTGATATTACAAAAAACAGTGTTGTCAAGGGCCTAGGTGACCACCAAGGGGGTATAGACGATACAAGCCCAAGCAATTTATACCTAGACGGTTGCCTAGGTTACCAGGTGTAGGCATAAGCCACTGTGTGACGGGCCGACAGCCTAGGCGTAGATTTAGGCTAGGTGCCTGCGTGGTAAATTGGAATATTTAATATGCTCTTTAAATCGATTTTGATAAGAATACATATAATTACACTACATATGCATTACACCTCATTACTTTTAGTCATTTAGATGTTAAAAAGAAACACAGCACAAGTTTTAATTGATTGAGCTTAATATTTTTTGGGTGCTTTCATATCCCTTTTTGGTTTGCTTCTTTGGGTTTTATTCCCTAGTAGAGATTGGGGATCAAATTCAAGACCAAAATTGATTGCATGGCAAGCCAACAAAGATTGAGTCCAAGATTGAGATCAAGTTCAAGCGTAATATTAAGTGCAAGCTTATAGATCAGGTTCAAGCCTACAGATCAAAATTATCGGGTAATTTCTTTCACCCTTCCTTTCTCTCTTCTTGTTCTCCTTTCCTTCTTTCCTTTCTCCCTCTCTTTCATTCCTTCTTTCTTCTTCTTCTTCTTCCACTCTTTCTTCAGAAAGAATAAACCAGTTTTTCTTATTTTTTTATTTATGCCAACCCCATGTAGCTTGGAACTTGGGAAAAGGATTTTGTTGTGGTTGTTGACAAGTTGTTGTTTCTTTGGGGTTCTTCCCCCCACTGACCCACCAGTCCGCCTATGGTTCTCATTTCTTTTCTTTTTTTTGGGTGGGGGAAAGGGGACTTTCAGTCCTCCTGGTCATGGGGGACTGTTGGGGGTGTTGACAGTGAATTAACCAACTCTCCCAAAATCTTAAGGTGTCAGGAGATACACAAATTATATACTTCAACACTCCGCCTCAGGAGGAACACTATTCTATCTTGGGAACACACTTGGGGAGCTAGGCATGACTCCACACGACATGTACACATGCGCACAACACTACATACGGGAAAATACTTCCACTGGGATTCGAACTTGTGACCAAACCTGCTCTGATACCATGTTGACTGTTGGGGTTCCCTGCAGCTCTACCATTTGAGCTAAGAAAGACTAATAGCTTATATATATATATATATATATATATATATATATATATATATATATAGTTTTATATCTTCTATTATGACAATAATAATGTTCAAACAAGACAAATTGGGATAATGGGACATTAAGCTGTTGGGCATTTTTTTCTTTCTTTCAATGAGTTGAGCTGAGCATACCTTTATGACCCCAACCAAGCCTAAGCTTTGTCTTTATGTGACGAACTCAAGCTGAGTAAGGCAAAGCTCAGTTCAGCTTGGCTTGTTGACATCCCTTCTCCCCTCTCTGTTTTGGCCATTTAAAAGAATGTTATCGACAACACGGTTGCATAATGGCTTTATTAGACCCTTTAAATGGTATAAAATAAAAAGTATATAAACAAGGTAGGGAAATGGAATACGTAATAACTTAATTATAGTTTTTGAGTAGAAGTATAAATTTAATTAATTTACTAGATCTTAGGAAACAATTTATAAATAGAGAATTTGTTTAAGAAAAAGCTAATTATTGGTGGCAACTAAAAATAAAGATTATAGATATTAAAATCAAAATTAACAACTATTCCCCAAAAATTATGATAGATTTTTATTTTTCTTTTGCAATGTGAATTACCATGTGAAATTGCAGAAGAAACATGGAGGAATGTAAGCTTTACAGTAAGTTCCAAAATGCAATAGCTTTGAAAAATCCCATAAATGCTTTAGTCTTTTAAGGAAATGCAATTATACTACCCATTGAAGCTTTGAGAAGTAATAGTATTTTTTTCCAACCTCCAATTGTTTCCTTATATCTGCTGACAAACCCTTTGAAGAAACAAGTGTCATCTTCTCCAAAACGTTTGCATTCTTCAGCAAAAAACTTACTTAATACAATCATTTCATTTGAGCAAAAGTTGTAGAGTTTAACTAGCTTGAGATGTGATAAAAAAAAACAAGGAATCACTGATTCTAGCACTAAAGCATTTTGGTAATAGTATCTGTCCAATTTAAGTCCCTAAATGAAGATGAGATTTAAAAGTTAAAATCCAAATCTTGGATAACAAAACATTTTGGTCAAGAATGAAATTTGCAAGTTACCTAAGAAAAGACAAGAGATTCAAGATTTAGACAACATTTAAGTAAGACCACCAATGCTACACAAGTAACATCCCCATACGGACCATACTCAAGTAGTTCCAAATAGATAAAATTATAATATGTAGGCAAATGACTTAAGAAACTTCTTGCATTAACTAGTCTTCATGCAGTACATAACAATGTAACATAATACATGTTATGGTCTTTTTAATAGCCAACATAAACCCACCAATACCTGACAATTTTTTTTTTTTTTTGTAGCAATAAGAAACAGAGAAATAAGAATACTTGAAATGTATTGCTTGATATTAATAGAGATTTTACATTATAATGCCCTCTAAGAACCTTACTTGTAGGATGACCAATTTCCTTAGACATCCTTTGTTTTGAAGAATATGTAATTTAAAGATCAAGTGCTGCATCAATGAGTGATTCTAAGTTAGTTTGTTAAAGTCTTTAAATAAAAAAAACATGTGTAGTCAAAGAATAAAAAACTTCCTACATAATCAACATTAAATCCTCCATCATGAATAAGCCGATATATATTCAATCTATTAAGGGCAAAAGCATAAATTATAAAAATCCTATTGAAATTTGTTATACAATTTTCTATAGTCAAATCTTTAAGCATTGAGTAATGAGAAAGGGCTTCTAAGTTAACACCTCATCCGAAAAGTCACTACTAAGACGTAGAATCTTGATACTTGAAAAACAAATAGAACAAATAATTATTTGATACTGATGCATAATTATCTTTAAGGCTCGAAATGTTCCGCAAGTGAAAACGTAATGGGGCAATGCATAGATGTCCTTTGTTTTAAAGAATATGTGATATCAACATAAGTGATGTTAGGTTAGATGGGTTAAATTCTTCAAATAAGAAATATGTGTAGTGAAGGAATATAAGACTTGTTGCATAATCAACACTAAAGCCTCCGTTGTGAATAAGCCGATGTATATTCAATCTCTTAAGGACATGAACATAAATTTTGAAAATCATATTGAAATTTGTTATAAAATTTTCTATAGTCAAACCTTCAAGCATTGAGTAATTATAAAAGAGATATGGGTTAAGGACTCACATGGAAAGTCACAACTAAGATGTAGAATCTTGAGACTTGAAAAACAAATAGAACAAAGAATTATGAGATATCGATGTATAATTACCTTTAAAGAGAGGAATGTTCCGCAAGTGAAAACACAATGGGAAAATGCATAGAAGTGCTCATTTCAAATGAAAAGAACAATTTTCTTGACATTACATTTCATTACCATTGATATATCCATGCATTAACATGATATCCATCATAAAGAGAAGCATTACTCTGTCTAAAAATTTCAAACAAATGTATCATTATTTGATATGCATTGGAGGGAAAGAAAAATTATATTGTCCATTCAAGATTGTATAGAAGATCATTAAAATCAAGAATATGAATAAAAGGCCACTTGTATCTCCATCTTATTGAGAATATTCTAGTTTGAACAACATAATTTGTTATGAGGAAGGAGTGGATGTGATGAAGAATACAATCAAGTACACTGTTGATCCTATTTTGAGAGTTACACATTAGAGCTTTGCTTCCATCAATGTCTTTAGTTTTCTTTTAAAATATCTAATTCAATAAGCTACCATCAATAACTTGGTGTAGCAATGGTTGGACGACAACAAGAGAGATAGAGAGCTCAAAGTGGTGAGACAAAAAAAGAAGGGAACACCCACATACTCTATCATTTTCCTCTTACTCAGAGAACACAAATGACTCAAAAAAAAAAAAGAAAATAAAATTACAACAGTTCCAAATATGTCTTTTATAGTATTTCCCCACTTAAATTTCTTCTATGAAACAAACTCAAATTTTCTTCCCAATTTTGATCAGCGGAAATGAAGACACCACATCATACCTTAACGAAAAAGTTCAAACCCAATTCTGTTAAACCAGTATCAAGCTCTAGTCTTGGACCTTGGAGATTTTTGACATGGGTTTCAGAAGACTTATAACAGTGACAATGATAGTTTCCATTCTTCGATGGTCTTTGTTTTAGAGCATGCTGTATTGGCGCGACATCTTTGTTATTTAAGACGATAAAGACAACACCCACATATTTTTTACAAAAAAAAAAAAAAATACAAAGACCCATGTATACTTAGAACTCTCATTTAAAAACGACTATCTTAAGCATTGTAGGATTATAATTTTGACGTCAGGGCATTGAGACAAGGATCGAAATGATGACCTGGTGAAACCAATTTGTTGTAAGGAGTGAGGAATGGGCTTGGTTAGGTGGAACGATCGGGGGTCCTTGGAAAAGACAAATTTCCAATCAGCACATGGCATGTGCATGTGTATGTGCTTGGCTAAGAGGGTATTTTGGCATACAAACATAAGCTATACCTATTTGTGATTCTTGATTTTTAGCATTATAAAACCCTCTAAGAAGGTTATTTATAGGATGACCAATTTACTCAGATGTCTTTTGTTTTGAAGAATATATGCTTTCAACATCAAGTGATGCATCGAGTGATGTTAAGTTAGATGTGTTAAAGTCTTCAAATAAAAAATCTGTGTAGTCCAAGAATATAAGGCTTGCTGCATAATCAACACTAAAGCCTCCATCTTGAATAAGTTGAAATATATTCAATCTCTTAAGGACATAAGCATGAATTTAGAAAATCCTATTAAAATTTGTTGTACAATTTTCTTTAGTCAAATCTTCAAGTATCAAGCAACTAGAAAAGAGCTTATGGGTGAAGGAATCATCTGGAAAGTCACAATAAAGACGTAGAATCTTGAGACTTGAAAAACAAATAGAACAAGGAATTATGAGATACTGATGCATAATTATATTCAAAGCATTATGGAAGTGAAAACACAATGGGGCAATGCATAGAAGTGCTCATTCCAAATGATAAAAACTATTTTCTTGAAATTATGTTTTGTTGTCCCCGATATCCATGCATTAACAAAAGACCCATCATAAGGAATGCAACATGTAAAAGAGAACTTGTTTAGTTGGCAAGTCATGGAGAATCAGAAGTATATATGCCCACAAAATTTTAAAAAGTGCATCATTGTTTTATCTTAATTGGAGGGCAAGACAAGTTATTTTGTCCAATTGGGATTGTATAAAGGATCATCAAAATCTAGAATAAGGACAAAATTCCACAAGTATTTTCATCTTGTTTATAATATGCTAATTTGTACAACTTATTTTGTTGGGAGGAAGGAGTGGATGTGATGAAGAATAAAATCAGGTAAAATGTTGAACATATTTTAAGAGTTATGTATTGAAGCTCTTCTTACATTTGTGTCTTTAATGCTCTTCTAGAATAACTTATTCAATAGAAGACTATCAATAACCTGGTAGAACAATGGTAGGATGACAAAAAAAGATCTCAAAGTAGTGAGAAAAAAAAGAGAGAGAAGAGAACATCCACCTATGATGTCCTTTTCCTCTTACTTAAAGAAAAGACAAACTCCCAGGAACAAAAATTAAAATAGTTCCAGATGTGTCTTTTACATGATTTTCCTTTTAAATTTCTTCTGTGAAATAAACTCAAATCTTCCTCCCAATTTTGATTGGCGGAAGTGAAGACACCACATCATACCTTAACGACAAAGTTCAAACCCATTTATGTTAAACCATTATCAAGCTCTGGTCTTGGACTTTGGAGATTTTTGACATGGGTTTCAGAAGACCTATACGGGTGACAACGATAGTTTCCATTCTTCAACTCATAATTTAGTTTAGATGTTAAAATCTCATCGTTCTATATAACATTGTTTACCTTTAATGTACATTCTATAGGGTTTCCATCATAGAAATATAGGTTTTGTTTGAAAACATCATAAATTGTTTTCCCTAATTTTGAAAATAATGTTATAAACTGGAAAGGATGAAGGATACTTACAAATTTGGGGATTTTCCCCTTTAATCTGACGAAATTTATGATTTTTTCTCCTCTGATTGTCTCCCTTTATTTTATTTCTCTCACTTGCTTATTTTCTTTCTTCTTCCTCTTCCTCTTTTTCTTATTCATATTTCTTTCTCTGCTCGATTGCCGCTCTCCTATTTCTGTTTTGGGTTTTGGTTGACAAAAGGGGCTGAAACTTTTTTTTCTTTCCAAAATACCATAAAGGGTATTTGGGGTATTACAGAACCAATCACTCGCTACTCATTTCAAGTGCCTCCTTGGTGACTCCATATAGGGATAGAACACCCTAAGCCACCTCTACTTCAATACTTCATACTAATATCAAAATTGGAACCAACCTCCTCCCCTGCAACCATTTTCTGCTTCCCCTTGCCCAAAACCGAATCTCTTTGACTAACCTAAGGATTAACCAACCACATTCTTCTGTATCACAATGCCCTTCTTCCGATTGGCTACCAAACCTCTTCCCCCCAAACAATCTCCAAATTCAGCCATTGCATCGATCCCCTTGTTTGGTTGTTGCTCATTCCTCTTCCCCCTAAAGCTTCTTGGTCTCTTGGTGGCTTGCACAAATCACCTCCTTCTTTTAGAGCCCTAGAATGCTCCTTTTTAACAAATTTCTCTTTGGGCCCTTGAAAAAAGTCAATTGGCTTGGGGCCTACCTTTCTTTGATATGGATGATTTCCAAGACGAAAAACAATACAAATAAAAATGGATATGATCATGATATCTTAGGAGTTGTACCAATAGGTGACAACACAATGGAAGATATATTGAGATGGTTAGGTCATGTACAAAGAAGAAAAATTACTTTACTATAGAAAATGAGTGAGATGGTGCAAGTTGAAAGCATTTATGGGACAAATGGAAGGCAAAAAAATTTGTTTACATTTAGATTAGTGCTTATAATTTAGTGAAAGACATGGCTGTGGATAGAGTGGAATGAAAAAGATAAGGCTTTGCTAATTTGATTTAGTTGAGTTGTATTTGATTGCTTAATGACAGTATTCATTAGTTATCGACAAGATTGTAACCTTACTTGTAACAATAATGTTATGATAGAGAATTTAAAAAACGTAGCAAATGTTCTATGGAAAAAATGCCTCTGTAGTGTATATGGTGAATTATAAATAGACATGTGTTGTTTTTGGGGGTAAAATGGTCCAAAAAAGTGTTCATTTGAAAAAGTAGGTGGTTAAAAAAAGACATCAAGTTCAAAAACACATCATGTGTCAAGCAATGGCATGCCCTTAGAGGTCTGTCTCAACT
>JAOXJP010232416.1:0-10474 GCA_025762735.1 Platanus orientalis | reverse complement strand
ACTGTAAACAAATCATAATCCAATTAGTCTGATATATATCATTTTGAATTTCTGTACAATGTGTGGCTGTAACATCTTTATTTCAGGTATTCAAACTCTAAAATTTAGTAGTTTAGATTTAACTTTTAGCTTTTATATTCAATCCATTATTTTTTCACCTTCAAATTATTTTGGATAAATCCTCGTGAGTGAGGATCTTTTACACAAGATAAATAAGATGCAATGCATAGAGAATTTCTGTTGAGTAAAAACAAAAAGACCACTGCATAAAATAATTAAAGACCCCTTCAAATACATTCCCATGAAACTTCATTGCATCTTGTTAATGTAACTCGCATAGTTTTACCGTTCAGCGTTATTTGAAAAAAGATAGTCCCTCACCTAATCTATCAAAGAGACCATTCATTACTACTTTCAATGCCCAATAACAAAAATTAAATAAAATTCAAGTCATGCCATCTTTGCTTGCTTGGTCTTCATCTAGTCTCGTCCTGGCCTACAAGAGGAAAGGAGTATGCACTCTTTTATCAAAGAAAAGAAAGGAGGAATAGGAAAATGGCAAACCGACCGACATGAAGAAAAAAAAGTATATAAAAGAGTTTGTCACTTCACTTAATTTGATTTCAAACGCAACATCACCATATCTTGAGATATAACAGCTAATAAACCAGATAGGCACTAATACCTACCTTGTTTTCAGGTTCACATACATTATAATGCGAATAACATTTTCTTCCCAACAGACAACAAAAAGCTCGGTTACAGAAACATTAAAGGATGAAAAGGGCATCGAAGAAATCACACTTCTAGCCTATTAAAGATTCACTAGATACATAATGTAAGAATGAAACACCAAAGGCTTGGCAACCCATCTGATGGGGAAATCTACCAGCGGAAGAGGAAGATTGAGCCTCATTCCTTGTGGTTCGTGTAGTTCGTAGCTATGTGGGGCCCACATGTGGACATCTATGGAGGGCTTCAGTAGATATATAAGAATTTTTTTTTTTTTTATATGTTGGACTTTCATTCACTGTTTTGTTATGGTAGATCATTGTTCTTTAAATTATTTCTGGGTAGTAGGACATAAGGGAAAAAAAATGATTTTGGGTTTTATTGTAAGAGGGGAGTAGGGCATTACCTATAAGAGACCCTATCTTATTTCTTTTAATTAATGAATGATGAATGTTTATGAGAAAAAGAAAGCCTGCGGCTGCTGCCTTCTTCCAGAGATTAGAGAACTAGGAGGGATTCCTAGAAGCGTGGTGAGAGACCAAGGTTCCCTGCATCTTGTGGTGAGAGACCTTCAAGACCAAGTATGATCATCTATCCTTCCTCTTATCTTTTATGGTGTTAATGGTTGATAAGGGCCAAGGCTGAGAAACTTCTTGAAACCCAAGAACCAAAAAATCCCTACTCCTGAAACCCCAATTCTTAATCTGTACCTGTCAATTGCGACCACAGCAAATTTTCTGATATTTTTTTATGACCTGGGGTATACCCACACAGCCTGCGATAGCCACACACTAAGCCCCATATCTGCTGTCTGCTATCGAAACTTGGATTTCTTCCTTTGTGAGAACCAAGTCCCACGGCAACCCAAACAGACCCCTTTATATGCTGTATATTAAAAAACCCTGCCGCCACATATGAAATCATGAAATTGACTCTCTTTATTAATGGAATGGCCTGTTAAATGGGTAAAACAGATTCTGTTTTGGCCACCTGAACTAGAATTCTGTTATTCTGGTGAACACATATTTGAATAGGGATCCTTACATGATCTTTGATCCTTTCAAAAAATCTGATATAAGACAGCATATAGTTTGATTCCAAATTCTGTTTTGGGTGGTTATCTTTATAGATTCTAGAACTACTGGCATGTTATTGGTTGACTAAAACTGAATCCCTATAAAGAAACTTAAGTGAGCACTGCTGATGAGTAGGAATCTAAGTTATGCTAATTATTACTCTGAGCAATTCCTATGATCTCTTCTCTTAACACAATGTCTGCATTCATTATGCATCAAGTTTGGTATCAAAGCATGGTTAGGGTAAGTTAGCATAGGCTAGTTGCATTGTAGGGTGCATAGCAAAATCTGAAATTTTTCATTGCATTAGCGTTGTAGATTAGGCATATCATTCACCTCATTCCCTTAGGGTCAGCCTGTAGTGTATGCCCACACACCTAGGTACGGATTACCATCCCAAAATAGACTCCACAAAGCTTACCCAAACCCTACAAGGCCTGGCAGAGCAAATAGCAGTGAACTAGGGAGATTAACACCCGTTTAGACACTTTAGATGCCTCCCATGTGCAAAGCGAATCTTCCGTGGAGGGTGCTGCCTGGCGTGAGCCAATGCAAGAGCGTGGCTGAGCATATGGCCCAACAAGAGGGCATGGTAGAGGTAGAGCTATCACGATGTCGATCAGGATTACATTGATCACGATGGTACCATGATGAGATCGGTTAGAGTAGATGCCCCTACATTTAATGGTCGCCTAGACCTGAAGGTATTTCTGAATTGGGTATCTAACATGGACCATTATTTTGAATGGTATGATATGTCAAAGGGTCGTAGAGTCCAATTTGCCAAAATGAAGTTGGTTGGGCAAGCAAAGCTTTATTAGACCACGGTAAAGCGCCAGCTTCAAGCCAGGCGAGAGGATCCCATTATCTATTGGGACAAGATGAAGAAGCTTAAGGAAAAGTATCTCCCTTCATCATATCGAGCTCAACTTCTAAATAAGTGGTAGTCCCTACGCTAAGGAAGCATGTTTGTCACTGACTACATTGCATACTTTGATGAGTTTATGATGAGATATAATGTTACAGAGGATCCCTCCATCACTTTGTCTAGATTTAGGATGGGACTCAGATCTAAGATCCGAAAAGAGTTGAATCCCCACACTATTAGCACCTTAGAGGAAGTCTATCAAATGGTGCAAGAGTTAGAAGGGCACGTAAGACCACAGGCCCCACGGACTTTCGATACTCGCTATAGTGAGTCTAGACCTGTTGTGTCTGATAGTAGATCTCTCATAGGGAGATGACCTGCTAGAGGCTAGTCGAACAATTGCAGGTCCTCTTCTCAGCTCAACAAGGGTAAGGGAATTGCTAGAGAAAACCCGCGCCGTGGCAACCAGGATCAGTGTTAAAGTGTAAGGGAGTTGATCACTTTGCAGTCCAATGCCCCATAGGTAGGCCAACTGCTAAGAATTCATATGTGGATGGCTCTGAGAAGAGTGAGAGTTGTTAGATATGTTAGTATTGTCAATTCCATGCCAAAAGTAGATATGTTGTATAGGCTACGGTTTAATCTATTTATGAGTGCTTAAGAGTCTATAAAGAGTGGAGAAGAATGAACCAAGCTCAGCAACATCAGAACATGAACTTCCAATGCCAAGGAAACATGCACAAGTGCTCGAACAAGTAAAGGTAGGTATTGACTTATCCAAATTATGGTTAAGTGCTCAATTGCATCGAATGGATCAAGGTTGAACCTAGGATGACTTGACCATTTAATGACCCTAGGCGAAGTTTCGAAAAAAGACAAGTTCAACAAACATAAAAAAAAAAATCAAAATAAATCAAAAACTGAACCTGGCAAGGTTCAAACACTCAAAGAGGCTATTTAAGCACTCGAACTTGCAACCCAAAACTGCCCAAACTCAAGCACTCGAATAAGGTTCTTCAAACACTTGAAGAGGGCATTGGAGAGCTCGAACAGTGCCAAATTTAGAAACCTCCCAAATTGATAAGTGCACAACGACTAGTTTTTGTACAGTTGTAATAGAGTCATTGGGGCTCGAATGTAATAAAGTCGTTGGGGCTCGAAAATGTGTGATTTTCACACTATAAATAGATGACTTAATCACCATTAAGACAAACTAATGATTCACAATTGATTAAGCCATTCTTAGGAGAGTTTTCAAGCTTTGCATGCGCTTTTGTTCACACCTATAGTTATATCTTCTATGTGAGCAAAGCCACACAACTTAGGAAGCTATACATTGATATATTTTGATTACCAAATAGTGTTGGGAGAAAAAATACTCAATCTTTGAGTCTTAGAGAACCAATTTGCACTAAGGCAAATCAAAACTTAGAAGTTCTCAATTCTGAGTGTACACTATAGTCATATTTTCCTAACAAAATGTCTGAGCACTACAAACCAACTTCTCTACTATAATTGGAACTTTCGTCAGAGCCACTAAAAGGATCAAAGTCCATTGAAGCCATTGGACTAGAGCACTTACCAGAGCCACCAGGTGCAGAGCTTTCTTTCACCAGAGCCATTGGAGGAAGCCAAGTGTTCAAGAGAACACAGTGACTAAGTTTGTTGATTTTATTTGTGTAATAGTTAGTTAACTATTAATAAAAATAAATCACGCTCAAAGGTGAGCCATTTAACAGTGGATGTAGGTCAGTGTACAAAACCACTATAAATTGGTGTCTTCTTATTGTGTAGATTATGCTTGTGTATATTTTCATTGGTGTGAATTATACTTTTGATTTAGCACAATTATTGAGCATTTGTAATTGAAATTAATTAATTGAAGTGAAACAGCCAGTTTTAAGAAATTTCTGAAGCGGAGCTAGTTGCCCTATTCTTGCTCTGTTATAAGAAACTATAAATAACGACGGAGCCACGTGATAATTAGCATTCACTTGCTACTTTATTTAAGTCAAATTATTGTGTGGACTTAAGTGAATAAGAAGGATTAGGCAAAGCACTAAGAATTTAAAGTATTAACAAAAATTGAATTTACTTGCCTTTAATTCCGCTACACCTTAAGTAAATCAAAAGATGACCGAATTATCAAAGAAGAAATCATATTCACCCCCTCTAGGATTACTGGACCTACAATTTCAAGAGTAACCTTAGGGGTGAAGATATAGGGGATGAACTAAATGAGGAAGTTTATATACCCCATGGTTCTCCTAGTGATGAAGAACAAGAGCATGATGAGGACCGAGTAGCACTCCTTAGGGAGACGTCTAACTACCCTTATTATTCAAATTCTACATCCCTGATGGTAGTTAAATGTGCCCTCACCCAATTGAAGCCAAAGGATGCGTAGGACATCCATCTTTCATACCTACACTAAGTGTGGTGAGAAGAGTTGCAAAGTCATCATAGACAACGGGAGTTACACCAATGTGGTGTCCACTGAGAATGTGAAACATCTAGGACTCTCTATTTTCCTACCCCAAACCATACAGAGTGGCATGGGTGGATACATCATTAATTCTTGTGTCCCATAGGTGTTAGGTTCCTACAAAATTTTCTTCGTAAAAGGACACCTTATGGTGTGATGTTGTGCCTAATGTGGGCCACATCATCTTAGGTACCTTGGTTATATGACACAGATGTAACACTATTCTGTCAGTCAAACACATGTACATTTATCTCCAAGGGCTTTGCCTAAGTCAAACCCTAAGAATAAGGGTAAAAGGAGTCAGGACAAGAGTGTCAAAGAGGCAAAGACAAAAGCTCTGCACATCACCAGCTCGAAAGAGTTTGAGCAAGAGGTTAAGGAGGAAGCCATTATCTTCTCTTTAGTGAGTAAAGAGGATACCCCTGACTTTGTTTTTGAGCGTTCTCCCGATGTGGGACTAGTCTTAAGGGAGTTTTAGGATATGTTTCCTAAGGATTTACCAAATGAGCTCCCCCTTATGCATGACATCCAGCACGCCATAGATCTGGTTCCAGTGGCAACATTGCTAAATTTGCTTCATTACCGTATGAATCCCATAAAGCATGTAGAGTTACAGAAGCAAATAGATGAGCTTTTGCAAAAAGGATTCATTAGAGAAAGTATGAACCCATGTATCATGCCTGCACTCCTCACACCCAAGAAGGATGGGTCTGGAGAATGTGTAGATAGCAAGGCAATAAACAAAATCATGGTTAGGTAGTAGATACAGGTTCTTATCCCCAAACTGGATGACATGCTAGATATGATAGTTGATGCAACTATCTTTTCCAAGATTGTCGGCAAACTATAAATGCGAGACCACTAAACCATCCAAACCCAATTTGAAACCCTCTATCATGCCTCCCAAGAAAGCTTTGGAAAGGAGAGCCCCAAAAGCTTCAGCCACAATAAGGAAGAGGAATGGAGAAAGAGGGTCCCCTTAGCAAAGGCCTCTAGAGCCATGAAAAAGTCAACAGAGGAACCATTTAGGAGGATAGAGAAAGAGGCTGAACTCACACACTTTTTCATCCATTTGCACCACTTGTTTCCAAATCTCATCCACCTTAGCATGTAAAAGAGGAAAGCCCAGTTTACCCGGTCATACGCTTTTTTAAGATCCAGTTTGCAAAGATTTCCGACTCTTTTTTTAATAATTTCATCCATGCATTCATTTGCCACCAGCACCCCGTCAATAGCTTGTCTGCCCTCAAGAAAAGCGCTTTGGTTGGGGGATATCACTTCCAGTAAAACTGCCTTCAATCTGTAAGCCAATGTTTTGCCAAGATTTTATACCCACTGCCCACTAGACTAATCGACTGAAAGTCAAACACTCTGTTGGCATGCATGCATTTGGGGATGAGAGAGATAAAAGTGGAATTGCTTCCAAGGTCCAGAAAGTTTTGATCATGGAAGTTTGTCATAGTATCCATGAGGTCCGTTTTAATTGTGTCCCAACATTGTTTGAAGAATGTCATAGTGAAGTCATCCAAGCCTGGGGCTTTATCATCATCAATACTCCACACCACCCTCTTTACTTCTTTTTCCTCGAAGGAAAGTTCAAGCCACACACGAGAATTAGCCGAAATTCTCTTGAATTAAACCCCGTTCAGCTTTGGCCTTCTCACCCCCGACTCTTTAAACAGCCTCATAAAATAGGAGACCATGTGATCTTTTAATTGTTCTGGAGGAACCTCATTCCCTTCCCAATCCATCAAAGAATGGATATGATTTATATTTCTCCTACAAGTAGCCACACGATGGAAGAAACGGGTGTTTTTGTCTCCTTTTACAGCTCTCTACTTCCACTTTATTTCCTCCAAGCATGTGATTTTCTTATACTCCTGTTTGGCCAGGTCCCTCAATTGGCGATGAGGTTCTTGCAAAGACCCTTGTTGCTCCGCAACATCCCAAGAATGTATTTCCTCCAGCAAGTTTTTCTTGACCTCAACCGAGCCAAAAGACTCTTTATGCCAGGATCTGATATGGTAACGAAGGAGTTTCAGCTTTAATCTTAGACGCTAACCCGACTTTCCATTTACCTTCAAAGAGGTCCACCAATTGTGAACCAAATTCTTAAAGTCGGGAACTTGAAGCCACAAGTTTTCAAATTTGAACAGCTTTATGGCCCCGGCAGCCTGTTTTCCGCACAGAACAAGAGGAGAGTGGTCCGAAATAGGTCTTGGTCTAACCAGGCCTTTGGAGAAGGGGAAGGAAGCATCCCATTCAGCTGAAGTCAAGAATCTATCCAACTTACCCATCACTAGAGGAGATTGCATATTTGACCGTGTAAAACGTCCCTACAATCGGAATATCCCTGAGACCATGGCTGTTTAAAAATTCAGCAAACAACCCGACCCCTTGAGATAACCCACCCTCGCCAGACCTGTCCTCTAGAGATAGGATTTCGTTGACATCTCCACAAATACACCAATGGCCAGCAAACAAATTACGGAGGTCATTCAACTCTTGAAAAAATAGAGGCTTCAGCTTTGGCACACATGGGCCATTATCACCTGAAATAAGCCATTTGTCATCAGAGCCCCTTCTTTTCCCTCTCATTGAGACTGAAAAGTTGTTCACTCAATACTGAATAACACCGATCTTCCTTATATCTCACACAAGCCAGATGCCCCCCTCGAGGGCAGACAAACACTATTTACCAAAGTGAAAGGGCAAATTTGCCAAATAAGAGGACGATGGGATGGATTTCTGCTTGGTTTCCAGCAGCACAACAATCTCAACTGAACTGGAGTTGACAATATCCTTTACTTGCACCCTTTTCTCGGCCCTGCCAAGCCCCCAAACATTTCACGCAAAAATAAAGAAATGCATAGAGACAAAATAAAGACCCGAATGGAACTGAAGAGGAGAAGAAACTCATTGACCATTTCAAGGAGGAAAGCTCCTCCTACCTCCTATGCGATCCTTGAAGGCTGATCGTAGGCTCTGAACCTCCCTATTCCACCTAGTTTCCTTTTCTAATCCGGCTATCAAAATCTCTCTTTTTAGCGCCATGAAGAGATCAATCGCCTGCCTTTCAACTCAATCGAACGATTCACCCAGGTTGTTCCTCACCGTTATCATTTGGTTAATCACCCACAGCAACACCTCAGATAGCCCAGGCACCGATTTAGCTACAGCTACCATCTGGAGACCATTGTCTCGCTCGAAACACCATGTTGGTTCGGACATAGACCTTCTCAATTCCTAAATAGGGGAGCCATGTTCATGGATCGAAACATGGTTCCGGAGAGGATGTTCATCCAAATTGTCTTGAAGCTGTTCTAATACGAAGGCAACAATGGCATCGTTATGAGGGCTATCGTCTCTTACCTCCCTAACGTCTTGTGAGCCAGGCGCCATATCTGAATGTTCACTTGGGACCGGATCAACGGAGAGATTCGCACGACTCTGGCCAAGGACTGAAGAGTCGAAAGCTTCCGTCAGTCGATCACCTTCCAATTGTCCCATAGGTTTATGGCCGAAGTGTTGGAGAACCCAGTTTTTGGTCCTCATCGAGAAGGGGGGTATGTAATTTTGGGAAGACCATTTTGCCCCAGCCTTCAGAGCATTTGGCTTGCGAGGTGGCAATTGCCACTTATTAAAACCCATATCAATGAAATTCTTGATTTGGCCTCCCTTCATTACCGAATTAAAATTCCCCATGCAGTCCAAGGTGTCTTTTCCTTTTTGTATGTGGTTCCCTATTTAGCCCTTCCATAGTGGGAGAGGTGGGGCAGCTATGAAGGGTACTATTTTTCCATCGAAGGTCGGATTTGCACAGAGATTTTTTGTCAATAAGTTTCAAACCCCCACAATGTCTTCCAATGAAACGGAAAAAAAAAATTTGTCCATAGATGGAGAGGTAGACCTCCCAACCGGATCCAAAAGGGTCAGAGTTGGGACCTTGAGTCCTTTGTGCCCAAGCAAGGTTACCATTTATGAAACACAAGGGCCCCTAGAGAAACCATTTTGGACCTGTGCACATCAAGCCAGCATGCCTCCGCGTTGCTATCAACAAAAATAATTCCTCTGTTTTCTACAAGGGGAACAATGGTTGCCTTTTTCTGTCATAACAAGGCAATCATAATTAGATCCTCATTTTCTCCCCAAGATAGGGAGGGGATGATCCTTTCAACACAGACGCAAGACATCAAGTCATCATAAGGACTCCCCTTAGGGCATCAATGGGTGGAAGGGGTCGGTTTAGTGACGTTACTGTCATAGTGTTTAGGATGAGTGTTGTGAATCACCAGAAAGTCCTGTTCATTGGTACGGAAAGAAGGTTTAGATAAGGATTGAGATGCAGAGAAGTCCCTCTGCAAAAGAACCCAAAGTTCCCAGCCCACGCCCCTGAAGTCCTCCGGGATGATGATGTCTCCCCCTGCTGAACCTGGGGGTGACTAAAAGGATGACGTATCCACCTCGATCATTCCGTTTCCTCTGAAACACAATCACCCTGTCTTCTTCATCTCTTGTTTTTACCAGCTTAATGTTTTCGGACAAACTGCGAGCGTCACGGAGCAAGCGAACCAGCCAAGCGACGGAGCTCTCACAAATCTCCATGCTTACAGCGTAACCAGATCCTCACTCCGTTAGTCGAACAAACTCTGTTCTTCAAATTACTGTTCTTGAAAATCAAAAGTCTTCTTCTCCACTACGCAAATCGTCATGTGAACAAACCCAGTCATAGATCTCCAGATCCCTGAGTTATAAATATAATTATATGGGCCTTATGACCATAGTGATGGCAGTGGCACAGGTTATAAAATGGTTCTAGACATGGTTATAACATGGGCGATGGATATGCATACTGGTGGAAGGGAGATTAGCAACAAAATTAACTTGCCAACTAATGTGCTAGTGTGCATTGATAGGAAGCAATTACATATACATGTCCAAAAGTATGCAAGACAGGATATCGAGGAATTAGCCACAGTTTTGCAGCAAGGTGATACAGAAGCTACTTTTACCTACTAAACTTCTTTTCCATATTCCACATAATTTAATATTCTTTTCGTAATCCATCATTTCTTAATACATGCGTGAATATTGGCAACTCTTTGAAGATGTTTGTTTCCTAAGCAAGGTTCAAAATATCGTTATCGCAACTCGTATCGCGGACCCGAGATACGGGTACATCTCGCTATCGTGGAGATACGGCGTCCGAAACCAAGAGACGGGTGAGATACGGGTTAAATGAAGGAATTTTGATTTGAAATTTTAGGATTTGATAGAATAATCACTAATTCACACTTAGGAATCATTAAATAT
>JAOXJP010232415.1:0-10475 GCA_025762735.1 Platanus orientalis | reverse complement strand
GGGTGAAGTGACAACTCCAAAAGTGAATTGATTCCCCCCTTCTGCCTTGGCCCTCATGCATCACAGAGGGGGAGTCGTAGAGGATTTCAAGCCATCCCATGATCCTAATTATTACAAGATATCCATTCACCCATGAAAACTAAGATATCCCTACCCCACTTATGCCACTTAAACCATAATTATTTAAGCTGTGTTGACACCTATCCCCATGCAACTGCCACCACAACATTGTGGGGAGACATGTGGCCTGCATACCTACTATCAGCACCCTATATTTGACTTGATTCAGGGAGTTGTAACCTCAGAACTTCAATTGAGGCAAAGAATAGACCTTAGGCTATCTTGGTTTAGGTTGATAGGACTAACCCCTCAAACCTCAACCTTGGATAGGGAAAAGTACTAAGCAATACATACTTAAGAAAGAAAGAAGTAATAAAACCAAAAATCCACCTACCAACCCATTAAAACAATTACAATTATTAAAAAAATAAATCCAAGGTGACCTAGACCATGATCTTAGGAGAATAGACCCAGACCTTAAAAGGACATAAGGCTTGAGACCACCTTCGAGCTGCTCCGAGCAAGACACAAATGTTCCTTTTTTTTTTTTTGCTTATATGTTTCCTTTTTCTTCTTCCTCTTATATCAATGGTGTTCTATGGTATGCATACAAAATGTACAAGAGGATAAAAGCTTTCAAGAACACTTGTCCATGTACATCCAAGACTGCAGACAGCCACATAAACCCCTAATCATGTGCCTGGCTCATGGCCTTCTAGCTCTACATAGTCAACCCCACTCTCAGACATATTTATCCTACCCATCAAGCTAATTGATGTAGGATGGTTTAGGGAATTATAAATTGAAAGAAAAAAGAAAGCCTAAAATTTGAATTATAGAAAATCTAGGTGATACAACATGCATGTAGGATAGTAGTGAGTGTGTGTTCAGGAGATAGGAATAAAATTGATAAAATAAATAAGAAAAATAAACAAGATTCCTATCGTAGGTTTAAATGTTAATTTAAGCAATTTTTTCAAATTAGGTTCATATGTAATAAAGGAATTAGGTCTTACAAAAATTAATAAAAAAGTAACGACCTAATTAATATGCTTGGATTATCAATAAGATACATAAATTTAGTAATGAGACTAGTGCAGGTCAAATTATAAAAGTGCCTAAATTAGACAAAAAATCAGGGAAATAGGCCAAAATAATTCCAAGAATGATTTGAGAGGTCTAGGGATGGGTTTAATAATATATTTAAACAATCAAGATATTTTATTGGTATTATTTTTAGGCCAAAAAATAGTAAACTTAGATCCAGACCATATGCCATAACATGCCAAAAGTGCCTACTGTCAGAAATTTGAAAAGAGATCCAAATAGGAGAAGAAATACACGAATCTGATGTTGAATGCCTTTTTGGTGATATTAAATATGTTTGCAATCAATATCTAGGCTTAGAAATCCGATTTAGGGATTTCCCAAATTTTCAAAAATTTTCTCTCTTCTAGAATAGGTACCCTCCAAACTAATATATATAATATTTTTTCTCAGATGGGTCCCACCTAGTGGTGTCGCCTAGGGGTCTAGTAGACCTTGGAGAAAGCTCACGTGATATGGCTCAATACTTTGGTTGTGGTATTGATTCTCGTAGAAGCAGTTGGATAGGTACTGTTCACAACTAGGACTGGCAAATCCTTGTGGGGATTTGATTTAGCTGAAACTTATCGTAGGGGCTTTCATCCTAGAGGATCGCCTCCGAGTCTAGAACAACCCCAAAGGATCGAATCGTCAAAATCAGAAGTGATTTGGCCGTAGTGAAAAATCTTCCCAAAACTGGTTTAAAACATGAGTGCCGCCACCTCCTGGATCAACCTGATGTGGTTAGATCTTGGTTGAAATTTTCTGTAGAGCTCTTCCACTATGAGTGTCACCCATGAGTTCTACAGCTTTAGGAAGTATCACATCCTTCAAAGGTTTGCCGGTTTGAAATCAGGGCTCAATCTCCTATAAAGAGAAGAAACCCCCTGTTTCACGCCTGAGAGATAGGAACCCAGAATAATCTCTTACAGAACTAAGATTTGCATCAATTTTCCACCATATAGAGGATCATCCAGCACTCCTAGATGACCTAGAATCACTACCTTGCTCAAAACTAGAAGATGAAGATTTGGTGGGGCTTCTTTTAAAACTTCAATGAATTTCAGCAAAGAGAAATCCTATATAAAATGTTAGAATATAATAAAAAAATTGAAAAGGGAGAAACCTTTAACCCAAGGGTAGGAGGTGACCTCCACCACTAATGTTAAACTAGGTGGAGACCTAGACCCATTCTAGGGTTTTAGGGTTCTTCAATTACAAGCAAACAAACGGAAGGAGAAGGTCCAAACATGAGAGACAAGTTTAATATTCATTTATTTTGCATGACAAAAATAGCCCTCAACTATGAAAAATAACAAAAACATCCCTAAATCACCTATTAGGACTAAAATACCCTCACTACATAAAAACTTACTCAAACTATTTAACATGAATCCTGAAAATACCCTCACTACATGTGACACAAAATTTAAAGAACATGAAAAATAAAAAGAATGACCCTAATGGAACCATAGCATGACCATATCTCTCCTGCATCTCCTTGAGTAGACCTGGAACTCACGCATAACCCTTTGTCCTCATCACTAGGCCATGGTGTGAAATTACCAACATACCCCTGACCGTGCGTCAAAAAATTTTGTGTTATGACTGGGTGATTCTTGGGTCCATGTTGCACCACTGTTCCAAATTTTAGTAAATTTGGATAAGTTTAGGTATGTGAAACTATATACGCAAGTTTGATGTTTTTTGGTTTTATAGAAGAAAACCAAAAAACACAAGAAAGGAGAAAGAAGAAGGAAAAAGAGAAAAGAGAGAGAGAAAGAAGGTAGAATGCTAACCTCATGTGAGGGGTTAAGAAAGAAAAACTTGGGATACCACACCCACTTCAACATACACATGTCTTATTTTCAAATATTTATCTTCAATTGGTTTACTTCATACGTAGAAGGGCCTTTAAATATGAATTACATGGAGAATAAAATAAAAAAAATCCTAGATTCTAGATTTTCTAACAAAATAAACTTACCAAATAATAAAAGACTTCTTAAAATATTCTTAAAGAGAAAAAATGAATCTTGGTTGCCACATTATTTGGTTTGTTGGTTAAGTTATTGGGTTCCACAAGATTTTAAACAATCTCCCAAAATATTCTCCACAATCTTGGAGATATCTTATAGCTCATATTGTGGGTCCCACGGACTAAGGTGGCAACCCATAAAAATACCCTTGAAAATGAAATCATATTCTATCCCGTAACAAACATGTCTTATTACATTCAACTCCTTAAGACTAAATAATCGCAAAACCCTCTTAAAAATAGAAAATTAACTATACACGATTGGACTCTCCATGGAAGACTATCCATGGTCTTCCAACTTCTTCTTCTTGACATGGTATGCTCCTACATCACTAATAATTTTTAGGAACTTGTCGCTACTGAATCACCCTTGGAACCTATGTCTGGGCACACTTTGTAAGCTCAAGTGTGGTTAGAAGGTGTATTTGAAAGTTTGCAACAAAGGCAATTGGATTAAACCGCCTACCGAACTGAATTGGCATGTGGAATATTTCTAGCCACTTAAGGCCATAACACCCACAAGGCTCAGCAAGCCTCTCACATATGTTGTCTTTATGTGAAAGTTGTAATTTGCTTATAGATTCTCCTAACTCTTAAAATTACAAGAACCCCATCCTAGAATTCAAAATCCTAAATAACAAACCTCCATCCCTAAGCTAACTAATGGGCCAGTTGGAGGTCGGTGCCTTTAGCATGGCCAATTGGAAGCAAGGGCTGAGCTACCTGTAAAGGGGTCTACACCTCTATTACGGCTCATGATGAGTCTTCGATTGTCGGTTTGACCTAGAACACTCCCTCCATTGAGCTTCCTTCTTGATATGACGGAGACACCTACTCTCAGGACCAATCAAAATTGAAAGAACAAGGGGCTAAGTGTTGCCCCTATGCCTCTAATTTATCAACAATTCCACTAAAAGTAAGAAATTCCTAAGCTACCCACTGTGAGAGGAGAATTTAAAATTTTGAAACTCTATAAATAGAGCCCCTTACATGCAGAAAAAAGGATCTAAATCAAGAGAAATTCTGAGATAAATTAGAGGCATCCTCTCTTCCCCTTCATTTTCATCTCCCTCTTCATTCCCTGGTTTGAGTCATCCCCTGAGAAGTATTGAAACCAGGCTAAAATATAGGCCCCTGCTGAAAAACAACTAAAGCCTCATTATTTGGAGTTCAATTTGAAAAGGGAAACAAATATATAGCAAGCCACATACCAGGTAAGAACACTTGCTTGGTCTCATTTACTTTGAAATTCCTCCTGATGCTCTATTTATGTTTCAGTGGGAGAGAACTCACCATCAAGTTCACATCAGCGTCATCTTTAGAGGATTCACCAAAATATGGGGGTAAGATGTTTGACATAGAAAACATCTAATGTAGTAACAAGGCTAGGCAACTTCAATTGATATGTATTACCATTGATCATCTCTAAAACTTAGTAAGGACCCACCTTTTTTGCACTCAACTTAATATATTTCCTAGGTAGATAGTGGTCTTTGGTAAGAACAACACATACAAAGTCTCCTTCTTAAAAAACAACCTTTTCCTATGTTTGTCTGTTGTTGTCTTGTATTTGACATTGTTAGCCTCAATTTGAGATGTAGAATGATAGCTAAGAATCTCAATAAAACCCAAGATATATAGCGGAAACAAGAATAAGTTAAAGAACCAAGAATTGAACTTAAAGTGATCAAGATTTAATGAAAATAGAAGAAGAAACTTGATTAACGAGGTTTAGAACATAGCTGCTGGGAATCTTGGTATAAGGTGGGAAGCTCACTTCGTAGGAAGCTCGTTTAAGAAGCTAATTCCAAACCTCTTTCCTAAGTAGTGAGAAACGCACTTCTCAAACATGGGAAGCACAGTGAAGTGATTAGGGAAACAAGTGGAAGCCTTTGGAGAAAACAAGTGGAAGCATCTATAGAATCAATTAGGAAACAATTTAAGAAACAAAATTACATTTTATTTAATGTAAATCTTATGTTGTTGGTATTGAATAAAATATTATCTACGAAATTTGTTTTGTATCTATATTCTATGTATGCACTATTCTATAAACAACTACTATTTATTTCATATAAATAAAATACTTAAAAATGAAATGAAAAGAACCACTTACTTGACTGGACGAATTGACAATAAAACAATACCGAATTGGTCAAGGCTAGTGTTTGATACTATGTCCTTAAGACAGATTTTGCCCCTCGCAATGGTGC
Source organism: Platanus orientalis (assembly GCA_025762735.1). Classification (NCBI taxonomy): domain Eukaryota; kingdom Viridiplantae; phylum Streptophyta; class Magnoliopsida; order Proteales; family Platanaceae; genus Platanus; species Platanus orientalis. The sequence goes on along the minus strand of JAOXJP010232415.1, from coordinate 5,078 downwards.
TTACGAACTCTTTAGGCATCTGCCTCCTAGGATACAATGATCTATACACACAGAAGAAGCACTGCAATCTGTGTGTCTGGCGAATCAAACTTGTGATGCACTATCTCTCTTAGAACACAAACACGCTATCATCCTCTCTATATGCCTAAGTTGGACATCCTCTATGATGCCTAAAGGAACACTATGAAATTTGAATTTCTAATTAAATAATTGAGTTATTGATACTAAAATGAAGGGAGGGACATTTATTTAGACTTGTTCATGTCTATTCAGAATAGGCATAGGGACATAAGCCTTGGTGTTCGAATAGACACAAATGCAAAAGGTTGAAATTTAGTAGCCATCTACACATTTGTACGGAACAGACATGTGTGAAAGATGATGATTTAAGAGACACCTACATGTTTGTACGGATTGGACATGTGTCAATAGGTGCGATTTAATAGCCACATGTGTGTATATTTGGTCCAATAGTCTCTAAGGGCATAACTGTAAAACCATACGAATAGACACACCCCCACAAGGGTAAAACTATAAAAACCTATTTAGAGAGATATGTCCCTCATAGGTGTAACCGATTCTGGGAGAAAGCGAAAAGAAAAAATGCTAATAAAAATTATATTTATTTTTTCTTTTCTTACTGACCCAACCCAACCCCGCCCCGCTCGGTGCAGCATGCATGTGTGTTTAACTATTGGCCCGGCCCGTGTTGGCTAGGTCCTCCCCCATCTACAAAACAGTGGTGCTCCTTGAGGCCCAAACTTATGTTCAACATTAGTGTATATGAACACACAAAGTTTTTTAGGCTAGTCCATCGGGACTATTCAAATTTCACACACCTTTACTAGTTTTACCAGTGATCAACTACGCACTTTTGGAGACAATTTCTCATTCACCCCTTGACGGTTTTGAGCATCCAACCATATGGCATTGTTCTCCTCATTGAGGTGAACACGAACCCATATGGACCCACTTTAAAAGACTGGTGGATCCCACTTTTATTTTGGCTCAAAGATGCCTACCCAGTTAGATTTGAATCTAGGCACAATAAAATCTGGGCACTTTCAAAACCGTTTCCAACAATTTGGTAATGATTTTCTAGAAATAAATGATTTAATGTTGATTTTATTGTTTATATTATTTTATTACAACAACAACAATAGCCTTATCCTAACTATTTGGGATCAGCTAAACAAATCCCAACTATAAAATACCTTATATAAAAACCATCTTATTTGAATCTTTATAAGTGGTTGGCCTTACTAATAACAAGTGGTTTGCATATTAATCTATATGTCATGATTACTTGTTACTTGCATAGCATAGGTTTTAGGATTTTTACTGTTTTATTAAGTTTATTCACTTTCATTTTATTGTACTGTAGTTGAAATTATTGATCATAACTTATTGTTATTTACTTCCTCCTAGTAATCAATTATTGTACAAGTACTTATTAGTTGTAGACTTCTTATTTACTACCTACTCGTAATCACTTGTTCACTTATTATTTTCATTTCATAACATTTTTTTCTTATGGTTTGAAGTTACTTCCAAATTGCTTAATCGCTTCCTACCCTTTCTCTAAGTGTTTCTTAATTGGTTTTTGCTTCTTGCTTCCTAAGGATTGATAAAGCCTCGTTTTCTGCTTATCTTTCGCTTTTCTCTTTGGTAACTATGGTTTAAAATAATTGAAACAAGAAAAGACGGAAAAAAGAGTAGAAAAAAACCTAAAAGGGTAATTCTATAATTTATGGGCAAAAAATCCCAAATTATCAAATTACCACTGATCGTGCATCTTGAAATTCTAACATTTGATAGGGTGATTCTGACGTATATGAGGAATATGTATACCAAATTTTGGGTTATTAGGAGATTTTTAGCTAAATGAAATTATATAAAAACTCAAGCTACACACGCTTAATTCAAGAACCAGAAAAAATGGAGAACAGTAAAGAACAAAAGAAAGAAGAAAAAAGAAGAAAATAATAAAAATGAAGAAGAAGAATAAGAAGAAAGATAAATACATTTGGAGTAATCTTTATAAGGATTTCAAGCCAAGGTATAAGACTTAAAGAAGGAGAAGCATCACTTATAGGAGCAAAACTAGCCAATTTTTTTTATTAATTTCCATTATATTGATACAAAAACGTGCAGTCTTATATATAAGTTCACAAACTCAAGAAAATAATAAGAAACCAACTATTACCTTACTTGCTACCTAAGACTTTCATAAACTCAAAACTACTAAAAACTTGACTTTCTAAAAACAAAAGTTGTCAAAATCAAGCCCTTCTATAGGATTTCGACAAACACTCTAAGAGGGCCCCATTTCATTTGTTGACTCTCTAAAATTACCAAAATACCATTGGCAATAATGTCTCATAACAAAACTACCCAAAAACAAAAATTAAAATTCCACCTAGGTCCTAAACTCTATTAACCCATAAAACATTAAGTAAAATAGTAAAATAACTCTATAAGACTTCATGTGTCCCAAAGATGATCCTTCATGCATTCCCATATGTCTTCTTGCGTGGACCCCACCAAGAGGCATGTGAGGCCCATGTGGTCTACCATGTCTGCATCAATTCGTTTTTATACTTGCTCATTCCATTAGGATTGGGAATCAAGTCTAATGCACTATGCGGGTTTCTTCCATACATAACTTTGAATGGACTCTTTTGAGTGGTCTGATTCTTGGATTTATTAAAAAGCATATTCTACATGTGGCAATACCTTATCCCAACTCTTCACATTGTTTTCTACCAAGCTTTAGATTAAATTTCATGCTTTTATTGGTTACTTTCGTCTTTCCAACGATTTGTGGATGATGAGCTGTGCTAAAATTCAACTTAGTCCCTAACTTTTTCCATAATGTCTTCCAAAAATGGTTAATTAATTTGTTGTCTCAATCAGAAGTGATAGATTGAGGAACACCATAAAATTGCATAATCTTCTTGAAGTAAAGATTTGCGATATTAGAAGCATCCATGGTCTTCCTACATGCAACAAAATGAGCCATTTTAGAGAATATATCGACTATAACAAATACTGAATCCATTCCCCTTTGAGTTTGCGACAACCCAAGAATAAAATCCATATTAATATCTGTCCATAGATCCATTGGAACTAGTAATGAAGTATATAATCCAACATTCATAACTCTTCCTTTCGACTCTTTCCATGTGTAGCATCTTTCTACATATCTTTCTCTATCTCGCTTCAACTTGGGCCAAAGTAACTTGCCTTAAGTAAACATAAAGTTTTGTCTTGGTCACAATGTTCTTCACCATGAAATTATTTAATGAACATCTCCCTTAAAAACAGTCAGGAACACAAAGAAATTCATCATGAAGAGAATAATCATTCTTGCTTCCCTCAACGACTCCTTGTACAATGGGGCCAAAGAAAACATCTCCTTCACATAGGCTTTTAAAAGTGTGAAACCTAATCACCTATATTTGCATTGTAGTCAGAAAAGTTAACCTTTTTCTTAATGCATCCACAACTTTGTTGTGAATTCTTTGATGGGAAGTGTGGAGCCTGATAGTAGTGTAAACTTTTCCCCAATCCGCAAATCCAACTTCGCGGTAAGTTGGCAAGGGTTGCAAGGGCTGCCCCCCTACCTGTAAGGTGGGGGTTCGGGGGCGGTACCCAACCCAAATTTTTTAGCAGGGGTATTATGATAATTTCATACTTGTATAATGTAGCCCTAATTATATGTATAATGTTGAGGGCGGCCGCAACAACTGAATTGTCTTGTACTTTTTGTTCTTCAATCATAGTAAAAAATCACAACGATTCGGTAGACGTAGCTCAAGTTGGGTGAACCACATAAATCTTGTGTTTTCTGTGTTTTGTTCTTTGTTTTTTATCTTTAATTCTACTTTGTTTTGCTTTCTTATGATCCTGAGATTAGGGTAAATCCCTAACAACTGGTATCAAAGCAATCAAGTTCGAGTGGGAGCGATGGTTGTAGATGAAGGGGAGGTCAAGATTAGTAAGTTCGATGGTTTAGACTTTGGGTTCTGGAAGATGCAGATTGAAGATTATCTGTATCAGAAGAACTTGTATAAACCTCTTTCAAGAAATAAACCAGATAGCATGAAAGAAGATGAATGGGATCTTCTTGATAGATAGGTGCTAGGGGTTATTCGATTGACGTTTGCTCGTAATGTTGCCTTCAACATAGCGAAGGAGACAACCACAATAGGTTTGATGGCAGCTCTTTTGAATAAGTATGAAAAACCCTCTACTGTTAACAAGGTGTATTTGATGCGGCAATTATTTAACCTAAAGATGTCACAAGGCACAGTTGTGACTAATCATCTAAACGAGTTTAATCTAGTTACATCCCAGTTGAGTTCTATAGGGATTGAATTTGAAGATGAAGTCAGCTTTAATTCTTTTATCCTCATTATCAGAAAGCTGGAACGATATTGTAACTGCAGCAAGTAGTTCTTCTGCAAAATCGAAACTCAAATACAATGATGTTTGGGACTTGATTCTAAGTGAAGAAAATTGCAGGAAGGAATCAGGGGAAACATCAGGTTCTATTTTGAATACAAAGAATAAGGGAAGAACATCTTAAAGAAGTGCAGACCGTGTTAAATCAAATTCCAAGAGAAGGAGTAAGTCAAAATCTGGAAAATCTTTTTGTAGTTGTTGGAACTGTGGAAAGAATGGTCATCTAAAGAAAGATTGCTGGGCACCAAGGAGGAAGAACAAGGATGAGTAGGATTCAGTGAACATCACAATAGAGGTGGTTCTTGATGCTCTGATTTTGAGCGTTGACAATCTCATTGATTCATGGGTCTTAGATTTAGGGGTATCCTTTCATTCTACCCCACATAATTTGGAAAGGTTTATCTAGTTGATGATGAACCTTTGGATATTGTGGGCAAAGGAGATGTTCGGATTAAATTACCCATTAGGGCTATATGGAAGTTATAGAACATTAGACATATTCCAGTGAAGAGAAACCTAATATATGTGGGACAACTTGATGACGAAGGGTATGCAATAACTTTCATGGGTAGTTATTGGAAAGTCACTAAAGGAGCCATGGTTGTAGCTCG
>JAOXJP010232414.1:0-10475 GCA_025762735.1 Platanus orientalis | reverse complement strand
ACACTGATGTGTCTGCCCCTGACAAGATGCAGCGATTAGCGTTTGTTAAGGGAAGCAACCGATCCCGTATTTATTAATGCACCTTTGTCGGACATTGTGTCACATCCTGATAAGAGACTGTAGAAGTACCTATTTTTCAACTAAACATTTTTTTGACACTTTTATCACAAGCACACAAGTGTCAGCTTAGACTTGCTCACAAATGATGAAGAGGAAGATACCACTTTTGATCGAGTGTCAGATCGGAGAATGCACCGTCCACCCGTCCATTTGCTGACCATTGTTAACCTTGATTTTAAGTCATCCCGAGTCTCAATTCATGCTCACATGGTTTGGTGCATTAAAAACAAAAAAAATAACAATAAAATAAATCAATTTAATAAAAAAATATGAAAAAGGGGTTGTGTCAGTCATGAACTTGACACAAACCCAACATGAAGTAAGACTTTCTACCGCTTTTCTTGGTTGGGTTCGGGTTGGCTCATATAGTCGAATACCCTTAGCTTGACATGAAATCTGACCTCCTAGCATGAATTACAATATAAACTACGAACTTGACACAAACCCAACACAAAATACACGGGTTAGGGTTGATTGTAAATGTATTTTGAATCAAAGAAGGTTAACCCATTTTGACACTATTGGCAAAGAAAGAGAAAGAGAGAGAAGATGGAGTGGGATTGCGAGAGAAGCATAGATAGGGTGACAATGTTTGACATGACCCATGAACCTAACACGAATAAGTAGGTTAGTGTTGGTTGTAAATGTGTTTCGGATCAAAGTAGGTTAACCCGCCTTGACACAATTATTAAATGGATTGGGTTCGGGTTGACCCATATAATTGTATACCCTTAACATTACATGGCATGAATTTGGCTTGCCATCATAAATTACCACATAACCTGTGAACCCAACACGAACCCAACACAAAATAAATGGGTTTGGGTTGATGCTTAATGTGATTCGGCCCAAAAAGGGTCAACCCCATGATTAATAAATGGGTCGGATTAGGTTGAGCCATTTCATTGTTTATATATATATATGTGTGTGTGTGTGTGTGTGTGTGTGTGTGTACCCGGCCCGCAACACGATTTGCCAACCCATTGTTATGAGAATGGGAGGACGAGGAGAAAGTCACGACGATGGAAATGGGGATAGAAAAAAAAAAAAAAGAACGGTAATATAGGAAAGAGCAGAGAGGAAGAGAATGTCGATCACATAAGAACATAGATTAAGTGTTTTCATTAAACTTGTAACACGTGGTTGAGGAATAAATAAAGAAAAAATGTTTTATCATTAAGAAGGAAATAAAGGAAGACGACAACCAGCCCAAAGCCACGACCAGGAGCATGAAGTCGACGCGCTGAGCATCTCGCCTTCCCGGTTTAGAGAAAGTCGCCATGAAGGAAGGGTCCGCATCCCGGGTTCTTGGGAAGAAAAGATAGAGGACATAAGGAAGTAGATGACGACGATGAGGGAGGCACTGAAAGGCAAAGCCCCAGCCACCGTCAATGAACTTATCCAAAGAACGGATCGTCCTTCTACTGAAGAGGTAATGGCCTGACCCCTCCCTGACAAGTTCAAGCCACCGTAGATGGAAGTGTTTGATGGTGACAAAGACCCGTTGGATCACTTGGAGGCCTACAAGACGTACATGAGCCTCCAGGCAGCACCTGACAAGACTACAAGACGTACATGAGCCTCCAGGCGGCACCTGACAAGATAATGTGTCGGGCATTTCCGACAACGATCAAGGGACCCACCAGAGTTTGGTTTAGCCGGCTGAACCCTGGAAGCATATCCAAGTTCACGGAGTTGAGCCGACAATTTGTTGGTTATTTTATCGGCGACCAGAGGCATCGAAAGCCGACTACCCATCTCCTGAACATTAAACTGAACAAATGGGAGTCACTGCGGGATTACATGTCTCGGTTTAACAAAGAGACTCTACAAGTTGACGATATGCCGACAAAAGGATGATTGTGGTAGCCCTGATGGCGGGTTTAACGCCTTCTAAATTCCTGTTCTCTCTATCTAAGAATCCCCCGACCCAGATGGCCGATCTCATGGTAAAGGCGCAGCAGCATATGAACACTGAAGATACCCTTAATGTCAGACGAGAACAAGACGCCGGGTCTAATCCGTAGCACGACAAAAGGAAAAGGGAGCAGCAACAAGCTCCCCGAGAGGAAAGGGGCCCCTGGACAAGAGAAGGCTGTTGCATTCACAGGACCAGGCCACTAATCAACCTTTCCCCGAGTAAGTTTCAAAATTACACCCCTCTCAATGTGCCTGTAGAACAGGTATTCGTGCACATAAGGGATGACCCGAGTATCAAATGGCCCAAAAGAATCTACGCTTTGCCGGAGAAAAGGAGCCGCAACAAGTACTACTATTTCCACAGAGACCATGGTCACAACACCAACAACTGCTTCGACTTGAAGGAGCAGATTGAGGCCCTGATTCAGAGAGGCCAATTGTAGAGGTTTGTCATGGGAGAACAACAGATCAGGCGCGAGAATGTCTGCCGAGATCCCCTAACCCGAGAAGAAAGTAGGCCTGAGGGACCTATAGGGGAGATAAGGGTGATATCTGGGGGTTTCACAGGAGGAGGAGAGTCCAACTCGGCTAGGTAATTGTATGTGAGGCAGATCCGCGTAAAAAGGGGTCTACAACTTATGGTGATGGAAAGGCCAATGAAATAACACAAGTCGGGGTGCCCACCCATCATCTCTTTAGCAAAGGATGCCCGGGGAGTAAGTCAACCGCATGACGATCCTTTGGTGGTGACCTTGGTCATTTCCAATTTTCTCATGCACCGCATCATCATCGACAATGGCAGCTAAGCAGATATTCTCAAGCCCGTCCAGACACCGTTGGTGGGATTCATAGGTGACCAGTTGCTTTCGTTAGAAACGATCAACTTACCCATCACAGCTAGCATGGGAGAATGTCAAGCGACCTGAGTGATAGATTTTCTAGTGATCGATTACCCCTCGGCCTACAACACGATACTCGATAGGCCTGCATTGAGCCGACTCAAAGCAATCACATTGACGTATTATCTGTTGATGCGCTTCCCGACGGAGAATGGAATCGAAGAAGTTAGAGGGGACCAGGTGGCAGCCAAGGAATGTTATATGGCTTCACTAAAAGCGGAATTGATCTCTAGAGAGAACATGTCAATTGAAGGCCTACAAGTCCGAGATGAGAGGACCCGAGTAATAGTAGAACCTGGGGGAGAGCTGGAAGACATCATCCTTAACACCGACGTGCCTGATGGAATAACCCAGGTGGGGTTAGACCTACTAGAAGGATTCAAAGCTCGGCTAAGGGACTTCCTCATCAAGAACTAGGATGTGTTTGCTTGGATGGATGAGGACATGTCGGGGATAGATCCCCGAGTGGTCATACATAAACTAAATGTGAACGTGGCCTCGAGGCCCATCAAGTAGAAGAAAAGAAACTTTGCTCCAGAATGCAATCAAGTAGTCGCGGAAGAGGTAGAGAAGCTACTGACAGCCGATTTTGTGAGGAAAGTTTACTACCCCGACTGGCTAGCCAATGTTGTGATGGTACGAAACCTGAATGGAAAATGGAAAATGTGCGTCAACTTCACCACCCTAAACAAAGCATGCCCAAAAGACCGCTTCCCGCTCCCTATGATCGACACCCTGGTAGATTCAACAGCAAGCCACCAAACACTCATCTTTATGGACGCCTTCTCGAGGTATAACCAGATTAAGATGTACGAGCCCGATCAAGATAAGACTGCCTTCATCACTGACCGGGGGCTCTACTGTTACTGAGTTATGCCATTCGGATTGAAGAATGCCGAGGCGACCTATTAGAGACTAGTCAATGAAATGTTCAAGGGCCAAATCGGAAGGAACGTCGAGGTGTATGTGGACGACATGCTGATGAAAAGTCTTCAAATCAAGCAACACCTCTCAGACTTAAACGAGACTTTTCAAACTTTGAGAAAGCATAGAATGAAGCTTAATCCCAGCAAATGCGCTTTTGGGGTGTCAGCAGGAAAATTTCTCAGGTTCATGGTGTCCTAGAGAGGGATAGAAGTCAACCCTGAGAAAGTGAAGGTAATCCTCGATATGCAAGCGCCCATAAACACGAAGGAAGTATAGCGCCTGGCCAACAAGATCGCAACTCTCAACCAATTTATCTCTCGTGCCAGTGATAATTGCTTACCCTTTTCCACCTATTGAGAAGGCGCTCTACTTAGACAAGGAGTGCGACAAGGCCTTCAACAAGCTTAAAAACCACCTCAGCCACTTGTCGATGATCAACTAGCCGAAGTGAGGGTTGGTACTCTACTTATACCTATCGATATTAGAAATAACGTCAAGCTCAGTGTTGGTAAGAGAAGACGTTGGGGCGCAAGCACCCGTGTACTACACTAGTAGAGCCTCAAGAGGAGCGGAAGAAAAGTACTCGAGGGCAAAAAAAATGGCTTTGGCTTTAGTCATCACTACATGACGGCTTACACAATATTTCCAAGCCCACACCATCTGGGTCCTGACGGATCAACCTCTCTGAGCGATACTACATAAGCCTGAGACTTCGGGGAGGCAAGTGAAGTGGTCGATAGAATTAAGTCAATTCGACATCAAGTAGTGCCCTCGAGGAGCAATTAAGGGCCAAGTTGTTTCCGACTTCATTGCCGAATACACCTACAACACAGACACCGAGCCCGGGACACAAGGCATGTGGTAAGAAGAGGCCGACTAGGAAGAATGGGTCGTGCATGTAGATGGATCCTCCACTAGCATCGCTGTCGAAGGAGGAGGAGTCCTTATTACACAGGAGAAATCCAAGCTTGAACATGCCATAAGGTTTGGGTTCAAGGCTACCAACAACGAGGCCGAGTACGAGTCAATGATCACAAGGTTACGCCTTGCTCGCAATCTTAGGGTAAAAAAGATAAGAGTCAGGAGTGACTCCTAGTTGGTGGTTGGGCAAGTACAAGGAGAGTATGGTGTAAAGGATGACCGAATGTGGGAATACCTCGCCATAGTAGAGAAAGAGAAGTCCCAATTTAAACGTTTCACTATACAACGAGTCCCGTGGGGGGACAACGAAGATGCCGACAGATTAGCCAAGCTTGCATCATCCACTTCAGAAAACTTAGCCCTAGGAGTTATGGTAGAACATCTTCTCCAGCCAAGTATCAAGGCAAAAGAGGACAAGGAAATCAACGTGACCAGCCCTGGGCCTGGATGGGTTGTTCAAATCATAAGATATTTAAAGGATGGCCTATTACCAAAAGATAGGGAGGAAGCCAGAAAAATGAGGACAAGGGCTAGCCGATATCTACTACTTGGAGATGTCCTTTACAAAAGAAGCTTTACCCTCCCTCTGCTTAAATGCTTGTCAGAAGAAGAGGCCAATTATGCGCTCCGAGAAATTCCTGAAGGGATATGTGGGAATCACTCGGGGGCAGATCTATGGTCCACAAGGCAATCAGAATCAAGTACTATTGACAGTTAATGCAAAGGGATGTCACCCACCTCGCCCAAAAATGTGACAAATGCTAGCGATTCTTCAACATCCCAAAGAGGCCGGCGGAAGAATTAACCCCGATAGTAGGACCATGGCCCTTCGCGCAGTGGGGAATCGACATAGTTGGGCTATTTTCCAGGGTAAAGGGGCAAATGAGATTCTTGGTGATGGCTATCAACTACTTCACCAAGTGGGTGGAGGCTAAAGCTCTAGCAAAAATCACCAAGAGGAATTTTCGAGACTTCACTTGGAAGTCTATCATCTACTGATTTGAGATTCCCCGAGTCATCATTACTAACAATGGAAAATAGTTCGACAATGCCCAATGCCGAGAATTTTGCGTTGGGCTTGGTATCAAAAATCATTTCTCCTTGCCAACTCACCCCCAAGCCAACGGCCAGGTAGAAGTTACCAACAAAACTCTACTGAATATAATAAAGAAGATGCTCAAAAGTTCAAAAGCCCTTTGGCCTGAGGATCTCCCGAGCGTCCTATGGGTTTACCGCACCACTGTAAGAACTTCAACAGGGGAAACCCCTTTCTCACTGGCCTTCGAAACCGAGGCGGTAGTGCTAATGGAGATTGGGATGACTACACACAGGACGGCGAGCTTCGACCCGAAAAAGAGAGAGGAGGGTCTCAGAAACAACCTCGACTTGCTAGAGGAAAAGAGAAACGAAGTTGCCCTACGAGTAACAATTTACAAGAAAAAAATTTCTAAGTACTACAACTCCTGGGTGAAAGTAAGGAGGTTCACTGTTGGGGATCTGGTTCTTAGAAAAGTAACGCAGACAACACAAAACCCGATAGAGGGAAAGCTAAGGCTAAACTGAGAAGAGCCGTACAGGGTGACGCATTGTAACAAGCCCAAGACTTACCACCTCGAGACTATGCGAGGGGAGCCCTTACCATGACCATGGAATGTAGAACATTTAAAAAATTATTATCAATGAAGCCTGAATTACAATCTTGACTATTAACGTATTCTGAATTATCCAGGGTCAATAGCAATTATAAACCTCGTATCATGAGGATGACCCCAAGCCACGAGGATGGCACACCACAACTTCGGCTACAAGATTAGCCCAGGGTTACAAGATTAACCCTTAGGTCACAAGAATGACCCTAAGCCATGAGGATGGCACACCACAATGACTCCGGCTACAAGATAAGCCCTGGGTTACAAGATTAACCCTTAGGTCACTAGGATGACCCCAAGCCACAAGGATGGCACACCACACCGACTCTGGCTACAAGATTAGCTTCGAGTTACAAGATTAACCCTCAAGTCACAAAGATGACCCCAAGCCACGAGGATGGCACACCACGTCGACTCCGACTACAAGATTGGCCTCGGGTTACAAGATTAACCCTCAGGTCACGAAGATGACCCCAAGCCACGAGGATGGCACACCACATCTACTCCGGCTATAATATTAACTCCGGGTTACAAGATTAACCCTCAGGTCACAAAGATGACCCAAGCCACAAGGATGGCACACCACAACGACTCCGGCTACAAGATTAGCCTCGAGTTACAAGATTAACCCTCAGGTCACGAAGATAACCTCAAGCCACGAGGATGGCACACCACACCGACTCCTGCTACAAGATTATCCCTGAGTTATAAGATTAACCATCAGGTCACGAGGATGACCCCAAGCCGCACGACTGGCACGCCCCACTGACTCCGGCTACAAGACTAGCCCCAGGTTACGTAATTATCCCTAAGATCATGAGGGTGACCCCGAGCCTCCATACTATCACGCCCCTCCAACTCAAAGCTACATGATTAACCCCGAGTCTTAAAATCAGGCGACCTCTCGATTAAAAAGGTGCAAAGCGAGGAAGAAGCCATATGAACCCAGGAGAAAAACCCAAGTCACCTCACCTTCACCAAGTAAGTACGCCTATGTCCTAGCATATGATTTAAGCCTAGATAGGTATCTAAGGATACCCGACGACACTAAGTGCGTATGGCTAACAAGGGTGCCATCGAGAACCCTTATTTACCAAGAATTGTGAGGGACCCGACAAACCTCCATATTATTACCAAGGGATCCCCATACTTTGAAAATTACACTGGAAAAAACATTAATAGCCCCAGGGTGTGTTTAACGCTTAAATAAATTTTAGAGCCACTTACACCAGCCTATTAGGATGCCTTTTACCTTACTTAGAAGAAAAGCTCAAAACTCCTGAGACCTACTTATACTTGGAAATATTCATGGTTATGCACCATTGTCTACTCAGACACGCATGTGGCACATAAAAAATAATAATATATACAAACGCACACGACACTAAGAATAAGAAGCCAAAGACACAAAAGGGAGAATTTCATTAGGTTGAAAATAGTTACAAAAAAGGGGATAGGAAATAAGCTAAAAACTATTTCTCGGGGTTAACATCCCCTATTACAGTGTCTTCCAAGCCAAGTTCCCCTAGTGTATATGTTAGCACCTCAACCGTCCCCTCGGTCGTTCCCTCCTAGTCACCCCCGATGGTCCCCTCGTCGACCATAGCGTCGCCCTGGCCTTCCTCTTCTTCCTCCTCATCCTCGGCCTCAGTTCCCCTAGGCTTGATAAATGAGAAGTCGACGTCAAAAAATTGCTCAGACGCGACGTCCATGAATTCCTCCCATCTTTCCAAAAAATAATCAGCCCGAACGATTCTGAAAGTGTCCAAGGCCAAATATCTGGCCTCTGCCTCCCGGGAAACTTCCTCCCGCATCTCCTACCTCTCCCTCTCTTTCTCCACCTCAAGCTCAAGGCGCACTCCTTTCAAGGCCTCCTCCATTGTTTTCTTCCTCGTACTCTCGACAGTTGTCTTGAGGTCACTCTAGGCCCTAATGCACCGGTTCATCTCAGCTCCGAGGTCATTCTTGGCCCGAGTGATCTCCACCTCAGAATCTCGCAAGCTAGAGCACTCTTCCTCCAACAGTTGGAGCCTCCTTTCAAGGCCGACAACCATAGACTTGGCTTCCTATTTGAAAGCCAAGTGATCATTTCTAGCCTTAGCAAGGTGGTTGAGGTTGTTATTCTTGACCTACTCACAGTATTTGTACCTCTCGATGGAAGTAGCCATTAGAGTCATGATCTGCCAAAAAAGAGCAAGGAGAGGGAAAAATGTGAGAAACTAAATTAAAACTAGAAGAACAAGGAAACAATATGACACAGAAAGATGCAATGGACTTTCTTACCTTGGCCAATAGTGCATCATATCTCGATACACATCGGCAGGAGAGAGATGCTTCTTCAAGTATTCAACATCAAAGGCAGGGACACTATCCAAGAGACAGGCGCCCCCAGGACTAGTCCTTAGTAGCCAGGAATCTGGCCCAAGGAGGGAGTCATCCACTCCCTAATCAGGGGCAGAAGTAGAGGCTACAGTAGTAGAAGGGTCCTCAGTAGTCGTGGATGGAGCTAGGGGAGCTACAGGTGCTGGGGTCTCCACGATAGGGACTAGGGTCATGATTGGGGGAATCTCCAGCTAAAAAGTCTCGGTTGGAGCCCTATTCGTAGAAGGAGGAGAGGGACCCTCGGCATCCTTGTCTAGGTTGACGACTGGGATGGTAGCTGGAGCAGGAGACACTAGGGCCGTCTCGGGAGCAAGGGGCTCGAAAGGTCCCCCAAGAGCGATGTGACGTTTCCTCTTCTTTAAGGTCATACCTACCCCCACCCGGGTGGTCGACAGCTGAGTAATCTTCTTTGCCATCGAGCTACATCCCTGATCTCTTTAGCCTTGCCGAGATAACTCCTATCGGTCTTTATCATTACACAAAGATAAACCCGAGGTCAAAGAAAAGGGAGACAGAGAGAGAAGGAGGGATGGGTGCATTACTGGCAGAGTCAGGGCCAAACCCACACTGAAAGAGCCAGGCCGACGTAGTTAGGTCCGGGAAGGCATGGATAGGAAAATTCACGACCTTCTTGATACATTCCTCCTCCTCGTCAGACACCTCAACTACTTCAATAGCTAAATAAAAAAAGAGAAGGAAAGAAGGTATAGATAAGTCAAAGACAGAGCATAAAAACAAAAGTACACACGACAGGAAACGATAAGAGTAACAACTTACCTATCGGGTTGATGATTAATGCCCAACATCGAATGAACTTCACTTCTGGTACCTCGCCCGGTGGGCATTCCCAGTTCTCACCCGATATGAAAATGTACTGGGTCTTCCACCAGCTACACCAACTTGGGAGCTCCGTCACCAGAGTTAGCGGTGGGTCCCGGCTAGCGAAGAAGAACCACCCCTGTTCTTGTTCTTTGACAACATAAGAACAACAAAATTTGCTTACAATAATGTGGTGTTACCCTTGAAAGGTTAGTTCTCATAGCACCATGCACCCGATAGCTATCCGCCAGGCATTGGGCATTAATTGCTCGGGCACCAGCCCAAGGCAAAGCAATAGTTCCCTGAGGAACTAGGGAACCTAAGGCCCACCATAAGGGTCTGCTCATATAGCGCCACGTTATTGCCTAGAGCTTCAAAAGCCCGGGCCTCCCCCGGGGCTGTGAGAATTATCCCCTCGAGGATTTGATAAATCGTGTAATTCTGGGTGAAGGTCCTTGCCCCCAACTAAGAATTACCCCCTTGAGTTTGCCCTGATTAGGTGGATAGTTAATATCCATCAAGTCTTATAGTGAATTACAACTAATTACATTCCCATATTTTTTATTTCTGATTTACTTCTAGCCTCTGAAAATACCATGTCTGAAACCTGTGGGTTGCCATGATACTTTCAATTAAGTATAGATCCACCATCTAGACTTAGTGTATGTATTTTGGGATGATGTATCATGTGGGCTTACACTCCCACTAATCTTACCCAAGTCTTATCCTTAGAAGTGAATGAGAGCATATTAACTAAAATGGATTTGGTCTTATCCTGTGGGCTTCAACCAACCTATTCCAGCTAAAATCTCCCACACACTGATAGTGGAAGGCTATG
>JAOXJP010232413.1:0-24497 GCA_025762735.1 Platanus orientalis | reverse complement strand
TAAATATTGTTTTTCATAAGTTTGCTAGTGCATTATTTTTTGTCAAACAAATGCAATTTTAGTGTGTTAATGACTTGATTTTATTTAAATTTGATGGATATTTATTACTTTATGTGTTTTTTATGTTATTTAATTGGTTTAGACTTAGAGAAAAGATATAGCTTCAAGGTCAAGTTCAACCAGGAAAGAAAAGGCTCCAAACATTGATTGGTCGCATTGTATTGCATTAACCCTGGACAAAAAACAAGTGAAATGTTACTGGTGAAATAAGATTATGTGAGGGGTGTGAGTAGGTTGAAGCATCACCTTACCAGCTCAATGAGAGATGTTGAACCATGCTTGCAAGCACCTAAGGAGTTGAGGTTGGACATGCAGGCACACTTGAGAGAAGCTAAGAAAGAGAAGAGTCTGAAAAAGACACAAAAAGAATTATTGCAGGAGCAACTTAGGCCTAGGGGTAAGGGGCATATGCGAAAAGAAGATATTGAGGAGGAAGAAGCCTATGGTTTTGATGGTATGGATAGGCTAGAGAGAGAGCAGCTTATAGCAACAATGAGAGAAAATAGACAGTCTGCACAAGCTGATGAGGCGAGGAGATTCTCTGTTTCTGGCTTTCCCACTAACATAGAAGGGATGAGTTTTCAATATCACTCTGGTGGTGAGTCATTGTCGCAACCAACTTTTGGGAAGAGTGGGACTTACAGGAAGCTTATAGAGATTGAGATTGAGAGGACATGTCATGAAAAAAGAGAAAACTATAGAGAGATGGAGATCAACTGAGCCGAAAGAGTATAGAAAAGAGGGAGCAAAACAAAAAGAATCAAAGATATGTTCAGGAAAATGGGGAAGAGGAGGTAGGACAGGGGATATGTCAGTGGATGGTACATGCTAGAATCTCATTCTTTGCTACAAAGAGCCCATTTTTTCAGAACATGTGTGATGTTATTGCACATGCAGGGCCAAGGATACGAGGTCTCAACCCATATCAGCTGACAAATATTTATCTGCCCAGAGAAGTTGATGACCTAAGGGATTATATTTAAAGCTTAAAGAGGTTTTGGCCTAGATATGGATGCACCATCATGTGTGCCGGATGGACTTCCAAGACAAAGAGTCATTGATAAATTTTATGGTGTATTCTCACAGGGATATGATTTTTCACAAATCAGTTAACAGTACTAGTCATTCAAAAACAAAGGAATATATATTCAGGTTGATGGATAAGGTGGTGGATGAGGTGGGTGAAGAAAATGTTGTCCAGGTTGTGACGGACAATGAAGCAACATTTAAAGTTGCAAGGGAGATGCTAATGAAGAAAAGGAAACATTTGTATTGAACCCCTAGTGCCACGCATTGTGTTGACCTCATGTTAGAGGAAATTGGAAATGCAAAACACCTAAAAGAGGTTATTAAGAAAAGAAAAAAGATTACTAGTATCATTTACAACAGTGCACAGGCAGTAAATCATACGAGGGACAACTACACAGACGGCCGTGACTTACTGCGCCTAGGGATCACCCGCTTTGCCACAGAGCACGTGGCTTTGGAGAGCCTCATCAGACATAAACATACTCTCTAGAGATGTTTCACAGATGAGAAGTTTTTAGCCTACGTCGGAATCAATGACAGGAAGATGCAATTGATTATAGAAGGAGTATGTCAATATGTGTTGGATAAATCATTTTGGCATAGAGTTGATGAAGTATGTAAGGTCATAGAACCTCTTGTTGAAGTTTTAAAACTTGTTGACCAAGATAAGAAACCCACTATGTCTTACATTTATGAGGCAATGGATAAGGCGAAGAGGTCCATAGAGACTATACGTAATCATAAAACGTATCAAGATCATCGACTCTAGGTGGAATAGACAACTCCACAACGATCTACATGTAGCAGGTAATGTGTAATTATTTATAGTTGTTTGTTGTAGTCTTGTATGTAGTTTGAAATTTATGTTTACATGTCAAGTGTCAACTAACTTTATATTACTTGGCAGCATACTTCTTGAATCCGCAATTCCAGTATATTAATCCAGAAATGAGTTTGAAGAATGATATCACTATAAGAACGAAAACAATAATTCAACGACTGCATAGGGATTTGTATAAACAAGAAGCTGCAAGGAGAAAGGTAAGCAATCTTTTAATTTTGATTCGATTCATTGCATACAAAAGTAAGTGTATTTATATTTATTCTCAGCTAGTCCCAACAAATAAATTGATATGTTATCTATGACTCTGCAGATGAATTAATTTATGAGAGGAGAAGGATTTAAGTCAGACCTCACATTGTTTTCTATGGAAAAATGTCAGCCATGTATGTATACCAATAAGTATATAATCTTTTACGCCTAAGTGTTTACTTTTATATAAATTTGACATGTTTCACTCTTATTGCAAATGAGTGGTGGGATTTATATGGAGATTGCACACCTGCTCTTAAAGACATTGTCATCAAAATCCTTAGTCAGATAGCATTTTCTTCGAGGTGTGAGAGAAATTGGAGCACATTCTCTCTAATTCACACTAAGCCAAAAAATAGATTGAAGATGTCGAACCTTCATAAATTGGTGCATATGCATTATAATATGCGGTTGAAGGTTCGCAACATATTTGATAGACAACAAAATGCTGACTTCTACAATCCTATTGACCTCAACCACATCTTCACAGTTAATGATGTATTAGATAGTTGGATTCATGAGGATGAGGACTCAGCACTTAATGAGCAAATGACAGATTGGATTGAGAGTGGACTACAACAGGCGGTCGCTGCACCTGGGGATATAGATCAGGATATGGATGATAGCTATCATGAGATGCACACTTTCTTTTTAAATTTAGGGCCTGATGTTGGCGGGCCAACAGATCATGGGACTGATGATGTGGTACACCTCTCTTCTCTTTTCTCTTTCTTTATTCTTCTTGTTCATCTTCTTCCTCTTCATACTACTTGCAACATTCAAGTTCATATCAAAAAGGGAAGATCCAGAGAAGAAGGTGGATTATCTACAACTCCTTCACTGTAGACATCAGCAAGCCTAGGGCTAACATTAACAACCGTACGGCCTACATAGTGAAGGTTTTTCAATGGAATCAGCAGATCTCTAATTTAGACATATTATAGAGATCATATCAATCAAAATTGAAGATATGATAATGTTGCATGGATGTGGTAGTAGTCATCGTGGCAAAGGTAGAGGTACTGGTTAAGGAAGTGCAAATGGTGAGGGTGTACCAATCATATATCTATTAAGTGTTACGATAAGTTTAAGAAGCCAACACAGGTATGAAAATGTAAAGATAGTAATGTACAACAATAGACTTCTATGGATGCTATAAAACAAGCCAATGGTGCCAGCTCAGTGATCCTTTCTCTAGAAGGGTATAATTCCCTGTTAAAGAGAACTTAGCAACTCTCTACCGGCCCATCCTCACCCACTCCTACTGTAGCCCTCTCAAGCACTATTACCTACCTTGCTTCTCAGCCACCCTCCCCTTGGATCCTTGAGTCTGGGGCTTTTGACCTCATGATTGATATGTTTTCCTAATTCACCTCTAATTAAGGCTGCATTTGGATTCATGGAATTAGAATTACCTGTGGATTTAAACTCTGCAAATTAAAAACTGCAGAATTAGATTCTGCAGATTTAGAATTTCGCTGTTTGGGTTTCCAAGTTGAATGATGGAAATGAGAACATTGTAAAAGGATGCTGTAAGCCTGTTGGTTGAGAGCAGTGCACGCTGCTGTAAGCCTGTCAAATGACACTTTGATAACTCCGCAATAAATAATTAACACTAACAAGATGAAGAAAAAGTCATCAATTGAGACCAGATGCAGAATGGTATAAACAAAATGAGGTAGTATGGAAAGCATTTACTTCTCAACTGAGTCATTGTCAAATATATTATATTTCTGACATACAAAATCAAGTATTTCGACCCAAGACACCCCACTTTAATTGGTCACAGATCTTTTAAACTCAAAAAGATAGAAATCACATGGGGGAATCTTGGACATGATGTGGCTGTAAAACCATACAACAACCCGTTCTGTTGTTTGGGCACCTTGTCTCGTGTGCAAAGAAAAGACAGCATGATCCCTTCCTTGCGTTGTGATGACATACTCCACCACTGAATTGGTACAACTGAAGGATTACAGATCAGATGCATAATAGTTACCAAATGGATCCAAACCATGGATCTAGTTCATGCCGCTCACAACCTCCTCACAAGGGTGTTCTGGCTGTTGTCCTGTTAAACCTAACCTTTGTTCATTGAAATGAGCAATGGAGAAAAGGAAGAGAGAAATAGAGAGATGGGGAAAGAAAGAGTCATATCACAAGAATGAACTCTGGTTGCAGGTTTTGGGAAATTAGAAGGCTGTTGAAGTTGATGGAGGAAGAAAAACAGAATGTCTTGGCTTCCCATGCCCTTGCAAAGCCCATGCAGCACACGGAATTAGAAATAAGTACCCTAAGGCCTCAAATCCATTTCTGCTTCCTTAAAAATATCCCAAATGCCTCCACCAATTCCATTTCCGCCCTCTCAATTTGGTAATTCCAAATGCAGCCTAAGTGTATTTTGAATTCCGACATCATTCTTGTTCTTGTGTGTGGTGTCGTTGGACAAGAAACTGTCAATCCTATATCATCTATGTCATTATTGTTTGTTCATTATGCCCCTCAATTTCCTTTCTATCTCCTTTCTATAACAAGTAAATTAAAAATATAAATCTCTTCAATGCTCAGTGACCTATCTATCCTGTAGTTTTCAAGACCTCAAAACGAAGATGATGATTGATAGGGGTATCAGAAGAATGACCAGTATTATCTTGATTGGGATCCAAGAATAGAAGCATCACTTCATTTTTGTTTCTGCTCAACAATGCCATTGTTTTTTTGGGCATCCATCTCTCCAAATTACTTGTTCTGTCCTTGAGTCAAGTGTCTATTTTAGAACGTAATTGTCTAGTAGGCAATGTCATTTTGGGCATCCATCCTATTGATGTGGCTCTTCTTACAGGTAGTCAAGGGCAGTCTTCTTCTTCCACTTATCAAGTTTCCTTCCTATTGTTGACTTCTTGTTGAAACTTTTCTTGTGCAGCCAACATTCTTAGATACTTCCTTCTCAAACTCAAATGAAACTGCTACAAGTCTATCAAGTCTAGAAAACCAGTTGAGGTCACTTCAGTTCCATCTATTCTCCACCGGTAATCAACTTCTGATAATTCTTCTGCCAATCTTATGCTTACACAAATGTATTAGCTCTTGTAGTCACAATCCTATAGCTCCTTGTCTCCTTTCATAGACTATTATCATAGTTCCTTAATTTAAATGTATTAATCCACAATCTCTCTTCCAAAAGCAATTTCTCTTCCAAAAGCTAATCAGCAGGCTGTCCTATTCTTGGCAAATATGGCTATGAATGAAGAGATGGCTACATTGATGAAGGATGAAAAATGAGAACTTACTACTCACAGTTCGATGTTGGTGAGTATATTCCACCAAATATCACACCATGATGGCACTACTAACCAATTAAAGGCACACCTTGTTGTTAAAGGATGCACTCAAACATTTGGTGTGGACTATTATAAAAAATTAACCCATTACTCAGCTCAACTCTGCGCAGGTACTTGTTTCAGTAGCTGTTTAAATGCAATGGCATCTTTATCAACTAGACAAAAATAAATGTCCTCTTAACAGATGATCTGCAAGAATTAAGTCATTATGAAACAACCTAATGGGTTTGTTTCTTAAGAGGAGTCTGATGCCACCTGCAAAGATGAGCGCTGTATCTAGGATATATAAACTACACTAGCAGTCCACAAATCAAATGAGCAAATCAGTAATACTAAGACAGAAAACACAGAGAATAAGAGGGAAAAGAGAGAGAGAGAGAAAACAAGAGACAAGGTTGTTTTCAAATATCTAGCGTTTGAAAACCCTAGAAGCTCCAATGAACGGACTAGAATGGCTGCACAACAGTCTTCTATTTTCAAATAAGAAAATGTCTAATCAGTCTCAAATGATCCCTCACACTAATTTATATTCCTTGCTATTACCAACGCTAAATAAAAGCCCTTAAGATGTTTTTAATCTCAGCCAAAAAACAGAACAATAAAGGTATCTGAAGTAACAAGAAGTAGCATCACTCTATGAAGTATGAAGCTTTATAGACCCTCAGGATGTTTGGTTTGTTTGTGGCCAGATTTGGAAGACTTTGGGTGCTCCCATCGTTTCAAAACTCAATCAGCTACTGCATCAAAGTCCAACAATGTTTGTAGGTTGAAGAAGGATATTTACATATTTAGTGAGGTTGTTCTATTACATGGTTTCAAATTACATATTTGGGTCATTTTGTCTTTGTTCATCATAATAATTATTCTACAGGTGTAAATGACATTATTGTTAAAAGTAATGATTATAATTGTCTAAAGGCTCACCTAGTAATTACTTTTAGACTAAAGATATTGGTCAACATCAATATTTCCTTGGAATTGAAGTGGCAAGGTCAAAGCATAATGTTAGTCTCTCTCAACAAAATTATGTGACCAACTTTTTGGAGGAGATGGTACGATGGGATCTAAGCCTATCAATGCACCAATAGATTCCAATGTCGAGTTCAATGGTGAAATAGGTGATTTGTACAGTGACCCTAGACTAAGGCTGGTTGGAAAATTGATTTATTTATCTGTAACTCAAATAGAAATTACTTTTGTACTTGGTGTTGTGAGTCAATTCATGCATTCCCCGAAGTCACATTAACATGTATATAGAATTCTAAGATACTTAAAAAGGGAGTTGTGTATAGACTAATTTTTCAATTGATTATTACTGGTTTTTCTAACGCAGACTATGAAGGAAGACCAATCAGACAGAATACCTACTTCTAACTATTCTACATTTGTAGGTAGAAATCTGCTCACATGCCAAAGTAAGAAGCAATAGGTAGTGGCTAGATCTAATGCTAAAGTTAAGTACAAAGCTATGGTGCACAGAGCTTGTGAACTAATGTGTGTAAAGTCTTAATTCCAGGAGATGAGTTTTGAACTTCTTAATCTTATGAGAACGTTGTGAGACAATCAAGGTACTAACTTTATAGGGAGCATGTTGTGTGACAATCAAACCGCTATCTACATAGCTAGCAATCCTTTATTTATGAGAGAGCAAAGCATATTGAAGTTGAATGACCCTTCATTAGAGATGTGGTATTTAGAAAGAAAATAGTAACTCCAGTTTTAAAGTCTGAAAAACAAAATTAGGGATGTGTTCACTAAGACATTAAGAAAAGATCAGTTTAAAGTGATTTCTAATAATACAATAATATCAAGTGGCTCAATTAGGTAATGCACTGCACTACAACAATGAGGTTGCATGTCCAAATCCAGCTTAACCACCAAAAAAGGCATGCATAACAAAATAATTGGGTGTAGAAAAAGGATAAGTAACAAAGGCATTCCATTTTCAGAAATCTGACTAGTGTTGTATCCATGAGTCAAATACAGACATTATTATTTAGACAGAAATTAAACTTATGATAGATATCTCTGCTTCAAACTATTTATTGTACCTTCTATATTATTTTTCTAAGTACATTTTTATTGCATGCACAATTATGTATGCTAAAAAGTCCATATAATATGACTGAATTACCAGATAAACGACCAACGAGCATTGGAAAATATTCCAGTAAAATGTACGATGATGGGGATAAATAATGATCATCAGAAAAATGGAGAAATTTCAAATGAAAACAATTTTTGGTAACATAGATAGACACCAGCTTACTTGAGCCACATCTTTTGATAACATAGGTCTAAGAAGTTAAATTCCAAAACAAAGCATGAACTTACAATCTTTCCTATTGGAAAAATCCCAAATATACTAAAGCAAATGCTTCCATCTTTGTCTCCACTGCATAGGATGTTGAACCGCTGATGAGAAGAATTTGATAGTTCTCGAAATGAGTCATCATTGTCATCTATGAATCCGGTATCCCCAGATACCAGTCCTGGCATTCGAGGAACTCTTGGAGCAGAAGGGAAGAAACGCGAAGTCCGGTCTTCGTAAGTTGAGATGTTACCTCCATCATCCTGAATGAAAATTTAAAATGAAAGAACACCTGTCACCCTATGAGAAAAAATCAATAAACGTGCAAAAGATTCCACAGGTAGGAAAATACCATTAAGCGAGCAATAGATTCTTTTTTATATATATATATATATAGAGAGAGAGAGAGAGAGGCAAGCAAACAATGTTGTCTGAAGCCTCTAAAAATTTTCTTCTTTTCTTTTCTTGGACTGGCAACAAAGGAGCTTTTATTGAATATAGATAAGAGTACAAGAAGTATACAAAAACAAAGTGCCAGAAACTATCAAAAAACTAAACATGAAATAAACCTCAAAACAAACAAACAAACAAAACAACGCCCTCCCAAAAATGACACCAATTGACAACAATGGAAGAGATAAAACCCAGCAAACAGGATCAGAAAAGCTAACTCTAAGCAGAAAAATGCCAGAAGACAAGCAGAAAATTCCACCAAAAATGGGCTACAACCAAAACATTATCAACCAACAAGAATGAAAAAGAAAAAAAAAATCAGCATGAGAACCAAGTCTCAAAAACAAACACCAAAACCCAAGGAAAACAAAAGTGATGATTCATCTTTCAAAGATGCTAAACCAACTTGGAACTCCTCCTTCACCTACCCCTTGACAAGGGACCACTTGTGGCTCTGCCTCTCGACTTTGATTGTAAAATCTGATACTCCATTTCCCTAACTAATGATTCTAATACTACCAGTACCCAACCTTGACCCATTACATATAAGCTCTTTGTTTCCACACATTTTCATTCCATTTTTTTATGAAATGAAAGTAATTGAATTAGTAGATGGAAAAAAGAGAAATATACAAGGAAGAAGGATGAATGAAATGGCCCGAAACAGTACAACACAAAAAAAAATACAAGGAAGTGACAAATATAGAGGATGTGTGATGAGGACATGAAAGCCTACGTGGCATCTACACATGGGGATAGTAAGGTCCAATTGCAAGGATTACGGAAGTCTATAAGGTGTACTTCAAGAGAAGAGTTTTGCTTTGATTTGGAGCAAATTTGGAGCTTTGGGAACACTTGCCATCTTTGAGGCAAGGTGGGGCCCACATATGACCTTCGTAGGGTCCACGCATGAGGTGAAGGGGGAACTTGAGAGCATCCTAGAAGTATTTGGTTTTGATTTAAAGTGGTCTAGTAGAAATTTTATTAGGTTATTTTCTATTTTTTCATTAGTTATTAAACTAAGACATGGATGAAATTTTAGTTTTTTATATAGGACAAAGTTGTAACTAGCTTCAAAATAGGGTTTTTACGGGAAGAAATCTCTTCCACACAATTTTAGGGGGAGAATATCTTTGTGTTGGACGGCTAGGATTAAATTAAGGGGGATTTGGCTTATAAAACAGCCCCTATGTTTTGTACGTACTTTTTAATGGATATTTGAATAAAATTTTGAAGCTAAATTGCTCTCCTCTTCTCCAAACAGCTGAAGATGTTTCTTCATCAAGTTTTGACTAAACTTGATCCTAGGTTGGTGACTTCCTAAGGAGGATTGGTGATTTTCCTCAAGGTATCTATCCCCTATCTTTTTATCTCTTCTTCTACTACATCTTCTTATTCTCTTCCCTGCAAATTTTATGGTTTTTCCTGTATTTCACAATCCCAAACCATCTCCATAAACTTTCATCTTCACCTACATATCCCCATAGCCATCAATCTTCACAACCATTACTCCCACATGCTCCTACATCATTCGGCCCTCTACTTACATCACTCCATTACTTTCTTACAAACCCAACAATCCCCAATCATACCCACACCATTCGGTCACTCTAAAACACCTAGAAAATTTCTCAAATAAATTATTTCAAGAGCTCAAACTTGTTGCCAGAAATTTTCCAGCAAGCTTAGGCTTGTATTTTTTAAGCTTTATGAAGAAGATTATACCTCTTAACCTACGGCTGCACTAGAAGATCAGTCCTTGGAGTTTGGGGCTTAGGAAATATAAAACCCATGCTTGAATGCTTGAATGCTTGAAGAATCTCTGGTTTTTAGTGCAATTAATTTTCTGTTGTGTAGCTACATGGTGCTCAAATGTTTGATAAATTGTCTAAGAGAGGTCCTACAGCCTTGTGCTACATCAATGTATCCCAATATACAATGTCCTATTCACCCTATACTTGACCATCTCTTTTGCTAAAGAATTTACCTATGTGGCCTCTAGGATGAGATGTTGATAGACAAAGGTAAGAATCGCACCTCCTGAACAAGATGGGTCAACCTCTAGGGATCCTTTCTACCAAAAATGATTCAATCCCTATGCCAAGTCCCCCTCCAACCACCACCCATTGAGTCCCAAGTGATGAGACCAATACTAGATCAAACACAATAACACTAATCTCGCACTCACAAAGTCCCCCACACTTACAAGCCCAAAAAGGTCTACAACGTCGATCATGAACCACTTACTTTCTAACCTCAACTTGCATAACTCTAGTACACTTTGGACAATGTGTAAACATCACCAATATTACCTCATTGGGTACCTAAGGACAACCCATCACATCACCTCCTTGTGTGCAAGGTGTTGTTTAAACTATTGATGCAAGGAAGCTTGGCCTATGGTGGGACTCATTTTGAAAGCCAATTCCATTCCACTTCAAGTACTAGGAAGATCACAAGAGGCATTTAGGAAGAGTGGTGAAGTGATTGGGGTCCTTTCTGATCAGCTTGGCGCTTTAATGGCATGGTTTAATACCATACAAGCCAAATTGAGAGGTGTCATGAAAATCCCAGACAATAAGATAATTTGAAGGGATCAACACATTTAGAGACTTGTTTGGGATCTTCATGATTAAGAAATGTTTGACATGTGAACCAAAATGTGAACCTCTTGGCCAATGGGAGCACCATCACCTCGTCCTTGTTCTCCCAACTGGCCTTGAGGTGTCTCTTCGTGATGACATCCATTACGCTGTCGTAGGTTTGTAGAGGCTTAGGCTTGAGAAACTACACGAGCATCATATACATCCTTATGATTCCTCTCTCACAAAAGTAGTTGAATATTGAGCTTATCATATGGATTTGTATGTTTGATGGAAGAAGAAGAATAGGAGAATAAGATTGGATCAACTGTATGAGTATCTTTTTCTCATGCGTTGGTATTTATATTAACGATCGTATTGATACACAATACATATGATATACCAAAGACAAGGGTGTATAATATCTTTTTTACGTAAACACCCCTATATACTATACTCCTACACTCACCCTCAAGTTGGAGTATGACTATCTACCATGCCCAACTTGCCAATGATGTCATGAAGCCGCATCTTGGTAACTCCTTTTGTCCGTACATCTGCTAATTGTTGGTCTGTAGTAACAAAGGGAATACAAATCAGTCCACCTAGTATCTTCTTTGATAAAATCTCAATCCACTTCTATATGTTTTGTCCAGTCATGTTGCACAAGATTGTGGGAAATACTAATGGCTGAATTATTGTCACAATATAAGCTCATGGGAATGTATACTTCCAACCACAATCTCATGCAATAGAGTCTTCAACCAAAAAGCTTTACAAATTTCATGGACCATTGATCTATATTCTGCCTTAGCACTCGATCTGGAAACCACAGATTGTTTTTTGCTTCTCCACGTTACAAGATTCCCAACGACAAATGAACAGTAACCAGAGATTGATCTCCTATCCATGACCGATCATACCCAATCTACATTTGTATAAACTTCAACTTTCACATGGTCATTGATAGAAAATAGTAGACCTCTTCCTGGAGCTGACTTTAGATACCTCAGTATGCAGAAAGTAACCTCCGGATGGGTTGTTCTGGGTGCATGCATGAACTGGCTGAAAACTTTGACTACAAAGGCAATGTGTGGTCGTGTAAGTGCAAGATAGATCAGTTTCCCAACAAGTCTTTGACACCATCATGCATCAATTAATGGCCTTCCATCCTAATCATTCAACCCGTGATTAATTTCAATAAAGGTATATGTAGCTGACCCCCAATAGTCTCGTCTCAGTGAGTAAAATCCAACACATACTTCCTCTGAGATACAAAGATACCTCTCTTGGACCTAGCAACCTCTAGGCTCAAGAAATAATGCAAGGTATCCAAATCTTTTACTTCAAACTCACTACTCAAATAAGACTTCATCTTGCCTACTTCATCAAGATCATCTCCAGTAACTACTATATCATCAACATATACAATAACCGTTGTAGTACCCTTCAATGAATGCTTAACAAACAAGGTGTGATCAGCCTAAGATTGTGTGTAGCCCACCTTTGTTAGACTACCACTAAATCTTTCAAACCATGCCCTAGGAGTTTGTTTGAGTCCATACAATGTCTTCCTCAATTTGCACACTTTATTTTCACTTCTTGGAATTATAAAACCTGGAGGCAGCATCATGTACACTTCTTCATGCAAGTCACCACGCAGAAAAGTATTCTTTACATCTAATTGCTAGAGTGGTCACCTTTTATTGGTTACAACAGATAACAACACACGAATTAAATTCATCTTGGCCACCAGTGTAAAGGTTTCTTGGTAATCAATACCATAAGTTTGTGTGAATCCCTTTGCAACCGATCTTGCTTTGTACCTGTCAATAGATTAACAGCCTTGTACTTTATGGTATACACCCACTTACATCCCACCAGTCGTTTCCTAGCTACAAGGTTCCCAAGTCCCATTTTTTTCTAGAGCAGTTATTTCTTCACACATGGCATCTCTCCATTGATTTTGAAACATTACCTCTTTCAAGCTAGAAGGGACCTATACAGATGACACAGAACCAACAAAAGAACAATACAGAGAACCTAAGGCCTTATATGACACAAAGTTAGAGATAGGATGGTCAGTACAAGATCTCTTTCCTTTTCAAAATGTAATGGGAAGATCAAGTTCATCATAATTTCCAAAATGCAAAATAGGATCAGGAAAAAAAGGATTACCTGGGTCCAAAGAGACAACCGAAGGTGAATCGCTTGTCGTGTCCTTCCTCATTATATAAATAATAAATAGATTTTTCCCCTTGTCTGAAGATGAAGTGTCAAATACGGATGGAGGGACCAGAACTGGAACTTGAAATGGCAACATAGAGGACAAACAAGTAGACCTCTCTTCACTATTCGAACTCTCCCCCTAAAGAGAGGTCTTGGAAGGAAAGAAAAAAAGAACAAACTAAAAAAAAAAAGCATAACATCTATCGAGACAAATTATATCTATCTCAGGATTGTAACACTTATAACCCTTTTGAGCAGAAGGGTAATCCAAAAAAATACATTAGTCTGCATGAGGATCTAATTTAGATTTGTCCCCTTTATGGATATGAGCATAACAAACACACCCAAATACTTTGGGAGGTACAAAAAACAGAGGATTATTAGGACAAAAGACAGCAATAGGGCATATAAGAGTCAAAGCCCAAGATGGCATACGATTTATCAAATAGGCAGTAGTAAGAAGTGCTTCTGACTAAAAAAATTCTGAGACGTTCATACCAAATAAAAGAGATCGTGTAACTTCTAGGAGATGTCTATATTTCCGTTCAGCTACACCATTCTGTTGTAGAGTGTGCACACAAGAAGTCTAATGTATGATTTCACAATCCTTCAAGAACTTCCGCAACTTTGAAGAGATGTACTCCCCCCCCCCCCATTATCTGATCTGAGAACTTTAATGGATGCACCAAATTGAGTCTAAACCATCCTGTGAAAGTTATGGAATATTGAATACACTTCCCTTTTTGGTTTCATCAAATACACTCCTGTACACCATGAGTAATCATCAACAAAGGAAACAAAGTATCGAAATCCAAATAGAGAAGTGGTGGGAAAAGGCCCCCAAACATCATAATGTATAAAAAAAAAAAAAAAAAGGGGGGGGAACATAACTTTTATTATTAGTAGTACTAGGAGAATAAGTACACTGAACATGCTTAGAAAATTAACAAACCCCACATTGAATGTTAGACTCGACTCTAGATCCAAGTAAACTAGGAAAAAAATACACAAAGAAGTAAAGGACAAATGACCCAACCGATTATGCCAATGCATTAACCGATCTTTATTTCTCAAATTACTCTCAAGACTGCCAGAAAAACATGATGTTGACAACTTAGGATCCACATTGTCTTCAAGGAGGAAGAGTCCATCAGCTACACGACCACTCCCAATCATCTACTTCGAATCCAGAACCTAAAAAACACAATGAGATGGAAAAAAGTTACTGAGCAATTTAAATAACGAGTAATATGACTAATGGACAATAAGTTAGCCACAAACTTAAAAACATGTAGAACAGAGATGAGAGACAAAGGAGGCGAGACGTTGACATTTCCTATCCCAGATATGGAGGACAATGTCCCATTTGCCACTCTAACTTTATCACAGCCAAAACAAATGGAATAAGAAGAGAATAGAGATGGCAAACCTATCATGTGATCTGAAGCCCCGTAATCAATGATCCAAGATGGAGATGTGGATGAAGAGGCATGAAAAGCAGTAGCATGAGTACCTAACTCTATGGAGGCAAATGAGGAGGTAGGAGGATGACTCGCTACCTAAGATCCTTACAGTTGTGCCTTAAACCAATGTAGACTTTTCAGTTCAGCTTCGGGAACCCAAGATCAACTATCTTTGAGGTACCCAAGCTAGAACCTATATCCTTCTCTTGTGATGTGACTGAATGTGCTCGAACATTTCCAAGCTTTCTGAATTTTTCAGGTCAGCCAATGAGATCCCAACAATTTTCTCTTATATGACTCATCTTCCCACAATAACTACAATGGAGCTTGCCCTTATCAATTTGTCCCTTTTTTTACTGAATCTTCTCTTTATCATCATGACCAGATCTGAAGGGCTTTTTAAAGTTGCCTTTACCAAAGCAATTCAAACTCATCATTCAACCCCACCAAGAATTCAATGATTCTTTTACGCTCCATTTTTTATTTGCAAGATGTCGCATTTGTCTGACATTTTGGTTGATGTCTCATAATGATCTAACTCCTCCCACATGCTACGTAGGATGGAAAAATAGCTTCCCAGGCTTTTCTCACCTAGACGAAAATGCTTTATCTCCTAATTTAATTGGTACAATCTCACAAAGTTCTTCACCTGTGAGTAGGTCTGTGCGGCAGAATCCCAAATATCATTAGCAGTTCTAAGGAACAGAAAACCATGAACAATCTGTGGTTGCATTGAATTGAGCAACTAAGACATTCCAGTGAGATTCTTAGACTCCCATTTTTCATGTGCAAGGACATCAAAAGTAGATGGCTACCACCCAGCCATTTATATAACCAATTTTGCCTCTTCCACCAATATACATCTTTAATGATTAGGACCATTATAAGTAGCTTGTTTCATCCAACTTCACGGTGGTGATCTGCACGCCTAGGTTGCACCTTGGATACCCACTGGTGACGTAACATTAACCGAACTCGGACCACTCCGAATATCATCCTTATTTGTTGATTTTGTTGATACTTCCAACATTATTTGACGTTAAAATAGACTCACACACACAATCAACCAATACCCACTCTTGTCCTATCACATAATCCAATCTCAACAAATGGCTCAAACAACCATAAGGACTCCCCAAACAACATCAGAAACGTATATAATACACCATTCAGAACTTCGGATTTCCATATTTGAAGGCACAAAAAATGAGGAAGATAAGTTCCAAAAAACACGTCAAGCGTCTTGCTCCTCCCAGGTCGAAAACTCACAAAAGAATACCCAAATTCAAACCAAATGAGATGAGATGAGACCTATCCCAAAGGATTCCTCACCGAAAAATGACCTACCCTCTTCAAATAATCGAGCTATAGTCTCAAAAATCAAGAATGGAGAAAAAAACGTCCCAGCCGTCACTTTGCTCATCGGCTAGGAATTGTAAGAACTCCCTCAAATCAAAACAAAACAAAAAAAAAATGACTTGTCCAAATAGATTTCCCATCAAAAATCAATCATTGGAAGGAATCAATTTAAATCACCCCTGCTTGCTATAGAACTCCGTTTTTTCCAAAAACAAGGCTTTTCAAGATGTATCCATAAAACCTTCAAAATAAAATCAAATATGCATCAAAAAAAATTATAAAAATCACCATAAATACTAGGGAACTTAGATCTATCAAAGCCCTCAACTTTTGGTCGAAGATGATGTACGGCTTGCTGACATCAGCATACGTATGTGATAACGTCAACATCCTCCACCTATGCAGTAACCTCAAATCATGTTACGATCACTCCCTACTCTAATACCAAGTTGAATATTGAGCTTATGATATGGATTTAAATGTTTGATGGAAAAAGAAGAAGAATAAGAGAAAGAGGGGAACAAGATTGGATCAACCGTATGAGTTTCTTTGTCTCATGCGTTGGTATTCAAATTAATGATTATATTCATACACTACATATGATATACCAAAGACATGGGTGTATACATAAATACCCCTATGTATTGTACTCCTACAAAGGTTTGAAAAGAGGAAGAGAATATTATCTCCATTGTGTAGGGCCACCAAGAGTAAAGTAGTGAACGAGCTTGTTCCTATTCTTGGACAGGAATTTGTTTCCAGTCAGAAAACAACAAACTTCTTGTCAAACAGAGAAGTCTTGAAGACGTATGTCAAGAATTTATCCATCCTTTCTTGAATAAATTTCTCAAGCACACCAATTTGGCCACTGGAAAGAAATTGAAAGACCTCGCAAACAAATGGCAGTCCCATTCTCCCTAGCAAGAGCTTGGAGGCACCAACACCAACATTACTTTTGTAAACCATAAAGTAACATGAGACAGAGAGAATCATGAAGAAAATATGGGAAACAAATATGAGCTCCATGTCTATAGGTTTAGTGATTGTATGTAGGTTAAGACGAAGAAGAGAGACAGAAAAGAGTGATAGTCAACAAGTTAGGTGAACATGGACGTAGAAGCGGTTTACTCTTGAAAGGCAACCAAATACCCCATAAACAAAAAAATTAAACGTGTTTTCCCATCTAGCAATCCTATCTGCTTGCTAGATGCTCTTTGTCCCTCCCTACCACCCATCTAGCAATCCTATCCATTACCTCATTCTACTCTCTTTGTCCCTCCGTACTCACAACAGCCTACCTTATGAATCGTACGCCTTCACATATACTTGGCTTGAAAGCTCATCTTGAGATTCTTTCCCGTGGTTCTACTTTGTTCTACGTTCCTCCTAAAGTCTTTAGTTGTGTCTTTTTTTATTTTTTCATGTTCCTAAGTCTAACAAGTCCAAACTTGATCCGAAGGCCCTTCGGTGCATTTTCTTAAGGTATGCCTCCTCTTAAAAGGAAAACAAGTGCTACATCCTTCGACCCGAAGCGTTTCGTCTCTAGAGATGTGACCTTCTTTGAATTTGTTCCTTTTTTTTCTCAAGAAGACTTCTCTTTAGAAAAGAACATGTTAGTGAAGAGGGGTATCTTCCTTTGCATGATCCTTTATACCCCTTTGAGCCTTTGTACTCCTTTGATTTTGATGGTGGCAGTCTAGTGAGAGCGGTTATTGTGGAATTTAAGGTGTTGGAGAAAAGAAAAGGCAATGATATATGAAGAGATTGAAGAGCCACTTGAGGCATAAGTTTGAAATCAGATATTTGGGCCAATTAAGATACTTCCTTGGGATTAAGGTGGCACATTCCAAAGAGGATATTTTCTTTTCTCAAAGGAAGTATGTGCTAGATCTTTTATTGGAGATTAGAATGATGGGGAGTAAATCATGTGTTATACCAATTGATGCAGCACAATGGAGATAATACCAAAGTTGATGTAGAATGATTTTAAGAGGCTTAAATAATTATGAGATTCAAAGTGCGGAAGCAAGATATTTCAAGAATTGAATTATAAAGCAATCAAATAACCACAAAATAGGGGAAATCAAGAAATAAGATGGTAGAATAGAAGTTAAAATGAAAATGAACAGAAAATAAAAAGAAAATAAGGAAAAAAAAACCCACAAAAGGGTATTTTTGTAATTTTGGGCAGAAAGACCAAAAATTATCAAAATACCCCTCTGACTAATCAGAAAATTCCAAATATTTTAGGGTAGTTTCTGACGTGCTAAAGGATTCTACAGTTAAAATTTCATGAAATTCCGAAGAGTTTTGATAAGTAAAATTAAATAATTTCAAAAAAAAATGAAGCTCTATTAATGGAGGTTCAAGAAGAAGAAAATGAAGAACAAAGGAAGAAAAAAAATACTAGAAGAAAACAAAGAATAAATGAAAGAATAGATACCTGTTAGAAATCACCAGCGCACACTAGCTTGGACATCGCCATCCTCGATATCAAACTTGGCATCAAGAAACTTGAAGAAGAAGATAAAATATGATAACTTATAAGAAATCACCAGCCTCATGTCCCTTGGAAATCACCAATAAAGGTCTTAAATCTTGGCACCATAACTTAAAGAAGAGAAAATTATTCTCACTCTTGTAGAGAGAAAACAAAGATTTTTTTATCAATCAACTTCATTGTAAAACTATAGAAAAGAGTGCCTTTATATAGGCTTACAACCTTAAACAATAAGAAACTTACTAAAATTGGAAACTTCATAAAAATCCTAAACCTGCTAGTCAAGTTTTCCTAAAACATAAAACTTTCTAAAAACTCACTTTCCTAAAAATTAAAACAACTAAAAGACTTCATAAAAAATAAAACATTATTCTCATTTTTACTAACTATGATTTCAAAACTCGGATGATCCAGGATCGGATCGTCTAATCCGGATCAGGATCAAACCGGCCAATCCTGGCATGTAGATCATAATCCCACATAGATCGTCTGATCCCTTATAGGGATCTCCGATAAAAATAAAAAAAACCTAAAATAGTAGTTTTTCATTCATCCTCCTATATTTAAGTTTTTGTTTCTTCAAGAGTACACAAACCCTTCCCTGATTCTCTATAAATATTCCTAAAAGTCTTGAAATAACATATAAGACTTAAGCCCCATGGCCTTATCATGAACTATAAATCTAGCCATTGGATTACATATTTTCCATATAAAAAACACTTGAATTTTCTAACAAGGGCAGCGCCCGCTGCCCAAAGGGGGTTAGGCTAGCCCCCCTTGACGGGGCTAACCTAACCCCCCTTGACGGGGAGTTATATATGTCTCATGTTTTTTTCTCTTACCTCTCTTAGCATAGTATCTTCCATCAAACTACTTATTCTGATACTCCCAAACAAAATCGGGTTGTTGAGATAAGGAATCAACTCCTTCTTGAGATCACTCGTGTCTTGTTGTTTTATATGCATGTGGGTTGATGTTCTCCAGACTGCAGCTTACTTCATGAACCATATACCCTCACGTATCCTGGGATTTAAACGTCCCCTTAAGCTTCTCTCATATTCTACCCTTGGATTATCCCTTCCTCCTAAAGTGTTTGGTTGCATATGTTATGTCCATGTTCCTAAATCCAATCGTTCCAAGCTAGACCCCAAGAGTCTTAAATGAATCTTCCTTAAGTATACTCTGAATCAGAAGGGATGTCATAGCAAAGGGGAGCAAGAGATTGCTCCAAAAAAGGCAAAACCTACTAAAAAGAAATGATGGATGAAAGATTTTACTCAATGTGTTTGTTAGAAAGAAGCAGAAAGTTGCTCCTAGCTCTTATGTGCCTTTCCAACAAGTCACCTCCTTTCCAAGTATTGTTCCCTTCATACCTCTTAATGATTCTCATTTTCCCATTGTTATTAGAAAGGGCATTCATGCTTGAACTCAACACCCCATTGCTAACTGTATGTGTTAGAACTCTTTGTTTCTTAAGTTTAGAGCTTTCTTTACTTCTCTGTCTTTTGTTTCTATTCCATGCAGCATTCCCCAAGCTCTATCTCAGTCTTAGTGGCGAAAATCAATGGTGGAAGAAATGCAGACACTTGAAAAGAATAAGACATGTGAAGTTGTTGACCTCCTAAGAGGAAAGGAGCCAGTGGGGTGCAAATAGGTATTTTCAATGAAGCTCTAACCGAATGGCACTATTGAACGATATAAAACCAAGTTGATAGCTAATGGATGCACTCAAACTTATGGGATTGATTATCAAGAGACTTTTGCTCTAGTAGCAAAGATGAGTTCTGCTAGATCTTAATCTCAGTTGCTGCAAATCAAGGTTGACCATTGTTTCAAATAGATATCAAGAATGTTTTCCTTCATGGAGACCTTGAAAAAGAAATCTACATGACATTACCTCCTGGTTTCCAGCTGTTCACAGGCCAAGGGAAAGTGTGCTACCTAAAGAAAGCGCTCTATGACCTCAAACAATCTCCCCAAACATAGTTTAAGAGATTTCGAGGTGTTATGCTCAAGAATGGCTACAAACAA
This sequence comes from Platanus orientalis, assembly GCA_025762735.1. Classification (NCBI taxonomy): domain Eukaryota; kingdom Viridiplantae; phylum Streptophyta; class Magnoliopsida; order Proteales; family Platanaceae; genus Platanus; species Platanus orientalis. The sequence goes on along the minus strand of JAOXJP010232413.1, from coordinate 4,046 downwards.
TGTCAAGCTGACCATACTCTCTTTGTGAAGCATCAACGAGAAAAAGTTACAGTTCTTATTGTCTATATTGATGAAATTACGGTTATGGGTGATGATCACTGTGAGATCAATCACCTAAAAGCATTTCTTAGAAAGGGGTTCGAAATCAAGGATTTGGGGCCTCTTAAGTACTTCCTTGGAATTGAAGTTGCTAGATCCAAGGATGGTCTCTTCCTATCTCAATGCAAATATGTATTAGATCTCCTTCAAGACTCTAAGATACTAGGGTGTAAACCTTATGACACTCCCATTGAGTCTAACTATTACATACATGTAGATGAGGACCACAAACTTATTGATATTAGATGTTACTAGAGACTTGCAGGGAAGTTGATTTATTTGACCCTGACTAGGCCAGATATCTCTTATGAAATTAGAGTGACTAGCTAGTTTACATATGCTCCCACAACTAGACATCTTAAGGCAGCATACCGCATTGTACGGTACTTGAAGAAGAGCCTGGGTTAAGGACTCCTATATCGTGGCATACATGATCTCAGAGTTGAGGCTTTCACTAATGCAAATTAGGTAGTAATTGTGGATGATAGAAGATCTACTTTTGGTTATTATACCTTTCTTGAAGGTAACCTTGTTTCTTAGCATAGAAAGAAGCAATTCATTGTAACTTGGTCAAGTGTTGAGGCAGAATTCTAAGCCATGTCACATGGGATTTATGAGACGTTATCATGGCTTCTTGAGAGAGTTGGGATTCCACTCACATGATCTCATGAGATTGTACTGCAACAGTAAAGCCGCCATTAACATTACTCATGATCCGGTCCAACATGACAGAACAAAACATGTTGAAGTTGACTGACATTTCATAAAGGATAAGTTGCAAACCCAGCAAATTTGCATGTCCTTAGTGAAGACTGAAGATTAGATAGTTGATGTGTTCACTAAAGGATTGCGTAATCCTAGTTTTAATAGGATTGTTTACAAACTAAGTATGAACAATATTTACATACCAGCTTGAGGGTATTTGAGTACATTGTACACGAGTAGTATACTTGTAAATACTTAATGTAATGTCTCTAGTAGCCTTTTTAATAATACATTCATACGTAAGAGAGAGTAACATACTCTCATATGATTTCCCTTCTTTACTCTCTCTTCTTCTTCTTCTTCTTCTTCTTCTTCTTCTTCAAACCTTACCACAAATCTACAGATTTCCACTCTATTGAGATTGTCATTATATGAACTAGCTGAGGCAGTGGCTTGACATTCTTTGGTCGAGCTATTAAGTTATATATTAATACATTAATGTTATGGCATAGCGATTGACTGGGCATTTTTATGACTTATGATACAACTAAGAAATTCCACACATAGAGATGCGGAAGGCATTATGATTGGTATTTCCTACATATTGGAGATCCGGAACCACCTCCATGGTTGGGTTCGTTTCAAGACGACAGCCAAATGGATGCACTTGTTACTAGTCTATCCATGCATATTGAAACACAGAAGGAACCCCTGGACATGGCGATCCATGAACCACCTATGTGACTCTAATCAAGATCACTCAATTGGTTCAAGCTATTGGAGTTAGGATATCCCATGTATTGAGGTGCAGAAAGGGCCCCTGGATCTGATTAGTCCGATGTTGCACACATGACTATTCCATTGAGTGGTAGATCACTCAGCATGATCCAAGAGCAATTGGATAGCATACTACCTCCAGGAGATGATGGTGCATATGATTTAGTGACCTAGAGATATGAAATGATCTTATATTAATCGTGCCATAATACTCAAACTTCATGTCATAGACTTGACATTATATTATGTTGCTAAACATGTATGGCTGTCTGCTGAAGATACATGCATATCTATATGCAGATATTCAAATAGCGAGGCACATTGATTCCTTTGTATGCACCTAGGGGGCAAGGGTTTATATTCAAGCATTTAGATTTGCATGCATGACATTGAGAATGATCACTTACACATGATATACTTGATTATTTGAGTCTTTCTTGATTTTGATATTTATGCTCACATATGCTTGTATTGATGATGAATGTTGGACTGTATATTTCTTGATTCTGTAAGAATTGTATGTTGTATCCTTGCCTTAATTATGGAACTTGAGCCTACTTACTTTGCTTTTCCAAGCTCACTCCATTTACTTTCCTGCTCATAGAGAGTCATATCCATAGGTCATAGTCGTTTGGTAGTAGCTTAAGGCCAATTTAGTCAGGTAGTTGGCACTTCCCTCTGGAGGTTCATTATGAGAACCAGATAGTGCCTGAAATATTAGGCAACTTTGTACTTATCTTTTTTGTGAGATTTTGTCATTTTGGGGACATTAATGTACGGTTATGTTATTTTGGGAGTAGTTGTACATATTTAGTGATATTTTGTTGTGGATGGATGTATCGCTTCCAGGTGGACAGCTATGGTTGTTTGTAGTGTATACTAGCAATTTTTTAGAGTGCTTATTATTGTTGTCTATTTGGTACCTTGAAAATTCATTATATGGGGTCATTATCCACTCCCATAGGTCCACTTTACAACTACTATGTTGCCAAATTTCGTCAAAAATTTAAGTGGATTCCTCTTCCTTTTCTTTTTTTAAAGAGAGAGAGAGAGGCCACAAAAAGAAATCAATAAGGAATTATTTAATCATAGGCACTCTTCCCTAACACCAATCTTTTCCTTAATGAAAACCCCATATAATATAAGTAATACTATTCTTCTATATGAATATATCAGCATTTTGTGCTTCTTCATGTCCTTGAGTACAAGGTCCAGTAATAATACCCAAAACAATATACATTAATGTAGAATTTAGAAAGGTTCGTGTATATTTATCACAAAAGCCCCATCATCCCATTTCTGGGTAAAAGAATTTTGATGCAGCCAGAGTAGTACTTATTAGAAGACTAAATCTCAAAATTTGATGCCAAGACCTACCTCCATGTGTCACGGTCTTACCAAAGGTTCTTCCACCACTTGACCATGAGGGGATTTATATTTTGGATTTCTTGTAACTAGGAGAATACAAGAGGAAAAATAAAAATGGAACTAAACTAAGAGTAGGAATATCAGAAAGACTATTTCCCAAATTTCTTCCTCTTACTAAAGCAATTTTCATACTTAATGCCAACTTTTAGCGATTCTGTGTTATAGTAGTGGAAGCCTAGAAGAGCTAGGATTAAAACCCCTTTGCTCAAATAGGGTAATGGATATATATAAAAGTTAACAAGCTTTTGGGGCCTCGATGAATGATAGTGAAATACATTCATGAGAAATTTTACAAGAGGGAACTGTAATGAAAAAGATCTAGTAAATTGGCACAAAAGAGCGTAAAGAAATTTGGAACCATTTCTTGGCTAAGCTCGATTGTTCATGGGAAATCCCGAATAACTTGGTGGAGCTGTTTGACATTTGGGGTATTGGTGGAATGGGGGAGAAATGTAGGTGCTTTTGGGGTTGCCTTCCTCATGCAGTGATTTGGAATATCTGTAAAGAAAGGAACCTGAGAACTTTTGAAGATAAATGTAAGCCTATAAGAGAGGTCATTGATGTGATTGTTCGGGATGTAAGCAATTGGGTGGTAGACACTAAAGCTTTCAATGGCATCTCAATGACTGACCTGGTTCGCGATTGGAAGACATGCATCATGCTCAATGTGCCGGCAAAGGAGGTTCCTATTGGGAGGTGGCAGCCTCCTCCATCTGGGAGGTGCAAGCTGAATTTTGATGGAGCATCGAAAGGTAATCCAGGGCCGAGTGGGTTTGGGTGTGTTACTCGTGACTCTCAAGGAGAGCTCATCAAGATAGTAGTAGGCCCCATTGGTTTTGCTGATTCTACAAAAGCAGAGGTGATGGGTCTCCTATGGGGGTTTAGGGAGATTTGCTCTTTAAAATTGGATTAAGTCTTGGTGGAAGGTGACTCAGCGGTGGTGGTGGGCTAGGGGCAGGGTCTTTCTAGTGGTTCTTGGAAATATGCACACCTCATTCATGAAATTAGGGATTTAGTGGTGTCCTTAAATGTTGTAT
>JAOXJP010232412.1:0-10475 GCA_025762735.1 Platanus orientalis | reverse complement strand
AATATATCCAATGTCAAGGTAAGGGACGATGAGACCATCCATCCTGCTAAGATGAAGGACGAATCCTTATCCTAGGATCACCCCTCTCGACTAATCTTCGTGTCATAGGTGAGGTAAAGATGTCAGTCCTTTCCCGCTAGAAGATAGAGGGTTATTGGCCGATAGGTTTCTCATATGCTGAGGTTGAATACAATGTCTCTGAACTCAAACTGTGAATGCTTCTTCGTTGTTCTTTAGAAATTCTAACACCAGCCAGCTATCTCTATGGCCACTTCCTCTAACTATGGAATATATCCAATGTCAAGGTAAGGGACAATGAAACCATCCATCCTGCTAGGATGAAAGATGAATCCTTATCCTAGGATCACTCCCTTCGACTAAACTCCGTATCAGAGGTGAGGTAAAGATATCAGTCCCACCCCGCTAGAAAATAGAGGGTTATTGGCCGATAGGTTTCTCGTATGTTGAGGCAGAATACTGAAAGATTTCCTACAAAAAAAACACAAAAAAAACAAGATGCACCACAATTCTACACTAGAAAAAAATTACTTTCTCAGAAACCATGATGATTCCACAAAGCAAGATAAATATTATTCAAGTTTCAAGATATAAGGAGGGTTGTTCAATTATGATACCCGTTCAGAGAAAGAAAAAAAAGCCAATGGTGGGTGCTTGAGACGAGTAACGGAGAGAAGATTGCTGACAGTGAATACTCATATAGGTGTAGTACATGTTGTCTTGAAAGGCCCTATCTGATTGCAACGCTTACAATGTACAACTCTCTTCACAAGGTCACGGTTTTTAGCATAAACTCGCTTCTTTCTTGGTAGTCCTGGTGGGCGAAGCGACTTGGGTGGTTTTGTGATAATTTCTACAACTTTATTGCCTCCATTCTGAGTTCCCCCAAAAAACTCTTTCCAAAGGCTTTTATCTAAAACAGGATGAATAGCCTGCGAATATGTTTTACGGTAAGTTGCGACAGTGAAACAGCTCCCTGTAATGCGATGGACATTCTGTCAACAAGAGAGGAGTGTTGCAACAGCATATGCACATGGCAACCCCTAGAGCTGCTAGCCATGACACAGACATCAAGATTGAGAAACATAATAGTTCGATTTGAATATGCTCTAACAACAATAACAACATCCAACGGCTGAGTAATATCTGGAGTTCGCTTGCGATGTTAATTGAACCGTTGCAAGTCTCATGGCCCATGGGTGTAAGTGATTGGATCGGACCATGCCCATACAATCCAAAAGAGCAGCAAACATAACATGAGGTTGAATAACGTGTCGTTCCAAACCAGAAGGCAAATATGTCTACAACAAGATTTGTTACCCGCTATGTATAAAGATATATCTTCAGAATGGCTTGAAACAAAAGGGGATCTGAATAAGGTAATACTTGGATGTCTTCCTTCGGCATTTTAGATAGGCATACCCAAATACGTTGAGCAAAAGAAGAGGCCAAAGAAAATTTTGAATAAAGAAAAGAGAAAGCATTGATCAAGACCACAAAGAAGGCTTGTGCAAACAATACCACGGCTCTAATTTTCATCAACTTTGCAAGAAGGCTGTTAGTTTTCTCATTGCAGAACTGCCCTGTAACGTGGAAATAGCAGTCCTCTCACCTTCTTCAAAGGCTGTTGTCATGATTGGATTTGAGACAAGTGCTTGCCACATCAAGAAAAACAAGGGAGGATGTTTGTTGATACAACAGGGTGAGTATACAATATTTGTCATGTCAGAAGCAACCAGGTAGTTGTAGTACCGCCTCTTCAGAAAAGAGGGTTGCGGCAATCAGTGGGCTTAAGTGACCCCACAGAGAGAGAGAGAGAGAGAGAGAGAGAGAATTTACCATGAAATCTGGTACTGCAATCACATCTTCTAGACCCGCTTCTTAGAGAAGAAGAAGAATTTAAAAAAAAGAGAGAGAGAAAGAAAACATACCTGCGTCGATAGTTTGAAGCCTACAGTGCGACTGTGCTTAGAAGGAATGAGGAGGAAAACCCTCCCTCAGCGGCGATTTATAAAAGGAAGGGAGAAGTAAATAGAAACCGCCTAACACGGCAGTGGATTTCTAAAAAAAAACTTGAAAGGGAACAAATTTGAAAAAAATAATAATAATAATAATATATATATTTGATCCAACCCGGCCCAGTGTGTGTGGTTGAATATTGGTCTGGCCCAAGTCAGCTAAGTCTTCCCCCATCCACAAAACGGTGGTGTTATTGGGACCCAAATCTATATCCAACACAAGTGATCATCTGGGCATATTTGGAGGTGATTTCTCATTCACCCATGGGTGGTTTTGAGGAAAAAGCCATACGGTGTTATTCTCATCACTAAGGTGAACATGAACCTAGGTGAAACCATCTCAAAGGACTTCCGGATCGCATTTTTATTTTGGCTCAAAGGTGACCAAGCGATCATATCTGAAAAAATTCTGGGTACAGTTTTAACAAGTGTTCAACTGGGCACCTTTGGAGGCGATTTCTCATTCACCTATTAGCGGTTCTAAGAAAGCAGTCATACAAAGTTATTTTACTCACTAAGGTTAACATGAATCTAGGTGGACCCACTCCAAGAGACTTCCAGGTTCCATTTTCATTTTCACTCAAAAATGGCCATATTTGAAAATATTCTGGGTGCATTTTTTTTTTTATACTAGTGTTCAACTAGGTACTTTTGGGGGTGATTTCTCATTTATCTATTAACGGTTTTGAGAAAGACGACATACGACGTTATTCTTCCCACTAAGTGAACATGAGCGTAGGTGGACTTGTATCAAACGACTTGTGGGTCCCAATGTTGTTTTGGCCCAAAAGTAGTCTAGCAATCAAGTTTGACTAAGATGAGAGTCAAGGATGCACCGCCGTCACTTGTGTCTCCGACACTCCCGTCAACACATTTTTGAGGGACCATTTATAGACATCTAAAATTTGTACAAGTTACAAATAAGAGTCTAGACCCTCACAAATGTGTACAAAAAACGAAAAAGTCACATATGGGCCTCACACTCGTACTATAGACCCAATTGAAGGGACAAGTCCATTGGGACTGGTCCGTGTTTGAAATAATAACCCACAAGACCACCAAACCTACTTGTCACAGCTCATTAGTAGGCCCAAACAACTTGCAAGAGTCCCACATGAGAGAGATTTGAATAAAATCAAATCTAGATTCTCTTGGGTAAAGAAGGAAAGTTAATGCCACTCATGGACTATAAATATTCCATAAGTTGCTCTTCTCTCTAAACAAGGAAAGTGCAATTATTCTCTTAGACTAAAGGGGGTAAGAGCATTCAATCAACACCCAATCAAGGGTTTTGCAATATTCTAACCCTAAGTCTATAAATATACCCTTTTTACATTAAAAATGGACATTTGGCAAAAGACTTGAAGCAAGAAGCTCTAGAGAGAATAAGACTCCCAAATCATCTCCAGAGCTCTGCAAAGGCTTGAAGACTCAGGACATACTTTTCAATCTCTCCACCAGTTCATTCCTAGAGAGAATAAGACTTCTTGCATCTCAGAAACATGCCACAAATCCAGCCCTAAGAGAGAGATTCGCATTGTTTCTCTCTGCAGTCAAGCATCATCAACACCTGAATCTAAGAAACACGTTGTCAGACCCTTGGATTCCGTCGACAAAGAATCAGAGGTTTACTCTTTTTGTAAAAGAGTGTAAAATCAAAGAGTTATATTTCATTCATTTATTAAAATATTTATTTATTGAATTTGTTACATTTATTTCGTGTTGCAGATTTACGCACAAAATTTGTGTATACAACAGTTCTAGGCCAAAATTCTCATTGGACTCTCTAGGGCTATTGAGGGATAGCCACTAGAACCTGTTTATTCATTGAGTTTTTATTTATTTGAATTTTTTCACTTAGATGTAATGCAATTTGTTGGGGGAGGAATTCTAAAATTGTCTAAGGAGTCAATTGTTGGGTGGTTGCTTTTTGGTGTTTTTTCCTCTTATTTTTCTTTATCTAAGTTTTATTTAGTGTTCCTAGAAGATTTCAGGGTTTATGTGGAGTAGGGAATGAGGAGGGAGATGTTGACTTTTCTTTTGATGGATCATGTATAATTTCTAAGTTGCAGATTAGTAAGGGGAAAGAAAGACTTGAGGCTTAGTCTTGGAGCGGTTTCTTGCTAACAGGCTGTTGGGATTAGTCATTGGAATCTTCCATTTCTACTTCCTTGCGTTTCCTGCTCTGGTCTTCATCTATCTCCATCCTCTTTGTGATGTTGTGTTCTTCCTCAACCATTCTATTTTTGAACAAACATGCTTCTATCTTTTGATTTGTCTTGTTGATTAGGCTCTTCATCATATTTTGGGGTTCCATTGCACTGCTAGTTAGTTTATGTACACTCAAAGTTCTTGATTCCTTTAATGGGTATGGGCTTGATTCCGATGGGACTAGTTTTAGATTGGTTGAGTTGACTGGCTTGGTTTGATCCATTTTGGTTTGAACTGGCCTAAGTTATTTCTTTAGTTTGTTCTAAGGTTGGATGGGCTAGAACTTCTCTTATGACAATACCAATTTGAAGGGACATCATTGCTTATGGGTCCCATAGCTGTAATTTCTTCTTCTTTTTGCCTTCATATATCATCGATTGTTTTACTTTTGATTTACTATTTTTAACACCACTTCCCTGTCCTTCACTATCTTGGATTTGATGGGCCTGGTCTGTCGAGAGTGTCTTTCCTTTTATGACCTTGACAACAACTATGTAAGGTTATTTTCGGTCAAGGGAATAAAAGTCCAGGAAGAATTGGTTGTTCCAACATCTTGGGCTCTGTCAAATTAGGTTTTGGTGGTATCTCCACCACTAGCCATCCAAATCCATCAAGTCTCGCAAGATAAGGCAACACCTTCACATTCAAAGAGCATGTAATCATGTCCTTCTCCCCCTTCTCAAGAGCTTGACTCAAAGAGTCTTATTCGACTCAATGAGTTAATTTGGTCATCTCTACCTTGCTATCAATTTTCCTTATTGAGGATCTCTTGCTAAATCTCTGCTTCCAAAGTGAATTGCACCATCACTTTCAAACTCATCTAATAAGTTTCTTTTAATCTAGACGTTAGAGTGATTATGTGCTCCGAATGTTCTTCTTCAAAAAGATGACATTCAGTTTGAGGAACTTAGGGGCCTGGATTGATCGTCCATTTAAGATGGTATGCTCTTTTTGGGGATGTTCCTCTGAGGTGGTGCCTGAACTTGTTGAGCTTTTGTAGTTTTTCCACTTCTTTGCCTTTTTTTATCAAAGAATTTATTTTCATAGTCCTTGGCTTCATGCCCTATAACTCCAGATTAGTAAGAGTATATTGGAAGCCTTTCATATTTCAATAGGATCAAGATGTTGGATTTCCCCAACCTTTCCGAGGTAACTTGGTGACGGATTGGCTGAGATAAATTTATCCGGATTCTAACATGAAAATACGGTCCATCTTTGTTGATATGTTTTTCTGCGTCTCAAACAACATATTCTCCTATTTTCTTTGCTAAGAGTTTTGCCATAGATTCTTTAAACAAACTATGGGTCATATTGTAGAATTGGACCCAAAAATTTGAAAAAAAGAAATCTATGTCGAAGACAGGGATTGATGGGTTCCATTCGGCAATCACCACATGGTTGTCTTTAAAGTTCCATGGACTTTTGTTTAAAACTTTATCAAGGTCCAAGGGGTGTTCAAATCTGGCAATGTATAAGTTGTTTCCCAATCATCCAACCTCGTCTTTCTTCATTTTCCACGATTTAACCATGACTCCAACAAAGATGTGGATATTAAAGTATTTTTCTATCTAGGACTTGGTATCTAAGGATGGTGACCAGGATACTAGGGGACGTCATATGGGATAAAATGGGTGAGTGATGCATTTTTTGAATATGGAATATGCATTTTATTCCATATGACTTCCCCTGGTATCCTGAACACCATTCTAGACACCATTTCATGGGCAGAACATCTTTTGGCAAGCCTTTAGCGACTCCAAAGACAGTCTCTACTAAGTTCTTGATGGGTTCATAATGATTCGAAGATTTGATTATAAGCCGAGAAGCTGGCCACCCTTAACTACCCGTTATTAGTGGTTACCTACTTGACTCAAAAAGGTTACTTTTTCTTAATCTTATTTAAGCATGAAAGAATCAAAATGGCATCATAAATATCAATATCTTATGGCCCAACTCTTTTTGATGATGTCAAATTCACATCATGAATATCCTCTTGAAAGGACATAGTGTGAAAAAGAGTTCATCAAAGAGAGTCATCGGCCACACTATGACGCTACTGGAATATGATTGCTGAAAGGTAGCATACTTCACTCATGTTATTGGCTTTTCAAGAGAAGTAATAGAACCACTCTCTATGTGGGAGTGACAGCTAATACGAAGGCAGTTCCCCACAATGAACACATCATCGTTTGTGCATAAATGCTCTCTTCTAGGCCCCAACTAGGGATGCAAATAAACTATCGAATTGCATACATGGGTTTATATTTTAATCAAATATTGGACATGACTACGGATATATCTAACTTTATAAGTTCATTAAGTTATATAGCCTATTTGGCAGCCACCCGTAATGTAACCATTTCATTTGAGTTTCTCGAGGCATTTGTAACCCTGAGGTGATGGTTTGTAATGACCTCATTTAAATTTATATTGATTTGTTAACTACAATTAGAAATGAAGTCATCTTAGGTTTTTCTATAAATTGAAATGACTTATGTTATCAAACACAAATCAGTGCAAATCTGAATGAATTTATTACAAACCATCCCATTGTGGTTATAAAAGCCTTGGGAAATTCAAATGAAATGATTAAATTAGAGGTGGCAGCCAAACACAGCCTTAATATATGTGTATATGTTACTAATTTAAAACCAATCAATAGGTATAAAATACATTATACATATATATATATATATATATATATATATATATATACAAGATTAGACATTTGTTCTTTCACCCAAAACTAGCCTAGCCCCACTGAGCAGGAAAAAAACCACCTACGTCCTACCCGCTCACTGTCCAAAACCAGGATTACATTCAGGGCCAGGTCAGGTTCGAATTCAGCCTAGAAAGGACTTCGACCACTGTCCACCAGACGAGTTGTATAGGAGGACCCACTTTGCCAAAACATGGGTTGCACCATAACAGTTCCTAGGTGTACATTTACAAAGCTAAACAAATGTACTCACCTTGGTCACCACCATCGAATAGAGAAGCATGTAGTAGGGCCGCATTCGCCATTGTTCCATTGATATATGTTGTTTTGGATAACATGCTTCTTCTCTTACAAAGAAGGTGATAGACCAAATTGCTCCAATCATCTTATTGTCATTAAATCAGATAATAAACTACCTTGAACACTCATCACTGACCTAGCAGACAAACAATTTCATTTCGTAAGGCAATCTCATCTCACATAAAGTTTGGTGTAACCCCAACAAATATATTTTGTGTATGCCGATTAGCGGTAAACCGTATTTACTCCCTAATTTCTGGATTCATACACAACTCATATATCTTCCCTATGCAGTATATGCACGCAAGACTTCCACACTACGGTAACCATAAACCCATGCTTTCACCACATTACAGTTCTGAGTAAGAGCTCAATTCCCACAGTTGAAACCATGACAAACGGAGAGGACTATGATGAGAATCAAGGCAATGAGAATCCCCAAGACAATCAGCTTGATCTTCATATTTTGCAGCCACATTTTCCTCCGGATCTTTGTGCCTGATGTTCGGAAGTCTTGTGCCTGTAACCAAATTAATGTCCCATCAAAATTAAAACGTTAATTGAGATGTCAAGTGGCCCAGATCCCATTTCTGACAACTAGTTCAAATTGGATCTACAAAAGGAAAGAGATATCAGAAGCATAATTATGAAGACCAGAGAAGGAAACACTTACCTGTTGATGGAGGTTCTCAGTCTTATCCACTAGAAGCTCAATCTTCTCCCCTCGATCAAGAACCTGCAATTTGAGATGAGTTTCTAAGTGTATATTATCCCATTAAATGTACAGGTCGAATAGATGTAAGGGGATTTTTTGTGTCAAGCAAGTTATGATGGGTCCTAGCCTAATGGTCAACAGTTTGAGCTGCCATTGTAACATCACAAATAAAATTCTAACTTGCATACCAAATATTAAAGGAAAAATACTTAAGGAAAATTTGCTGCAGATGTTAAGTCTTGGCAATCTTGAAATAGCAATGCAAACTGCAATTGCCCTTAAAATTCTTTTTCACAAAGTCTTGATCAAAGAATAGTCAATTGATTAGTGGGGAAGAAGAGAAGAAAGAGCCAAATTTGCCAGTTTTGGTCAAGGCTATACAACAAGAGACCAAACCTCTACATCTTAAAAGTGCTCAAGAAGGCTATGATGAACATGGTTTTCATGTTTTATCAATACTACTTTTGTGAGTCTAGAAGTCCACACATTTGACTTCCCATGTCATATGCGTGGGACATAATGACACTCACCCACCATTCTATGGCTTCAACTTTGGAGATCTCCTAACCAACTCCATGGGATGATTCATGATTGACACATAGACTTACATTCTGGAAAGCCAGAACTTTCAATGTTCCATAGATAAACCTATCGGATGGATAGTTAGAACTCCAAACATTAAATCGGGTTGAATTTAGTCCAGGAATATTTCATAAGTGGGGAATCATCAAATGGTGCATACCATTCAGTTCGTATGATTTGCCAAGAATAAGAACAAGTAGGTAGGAACAACATTTTCACATCAAGAAGATGAGCTTACCCCAATATTCATTTTGTTCTTTCCTATACCATTTATGTAGTTCTCACAAATTTATCCACATAAATCCTTGTTATAAGCAAAGCGGGAGTGTACTATTACTATAAAAAGGGGGTTAACAATTTAGGATATGATATTCAACAATAGATTTACTATGTACATGTGGGGTTTCTGAGTACTCATACCCAATGACGAACATATGGACAGAGTAACAAAGAAAAAATTTATACAGATGCCTTTAAAAAGCAGAACAGAGTAGCTAGGACTGGTGTCAGACTAGGAGAACCAATGCCAATGGACTACTTTAGGACACTACCAGACATGCACCATAGCAAAAGCATTAGCCATATTTCTTTTTCAAATGTGAGTTGTAGTTTAGGACCAAAGTCTACAGCAGCCAAATCTCCCAGAAAGACTGGCTACTTATGCCATGCAGAAATGGACATGCAGACCAAGTCATAATATAAGAAACACATTGGGAAGCAAGAATTTTTCACTGAACTTTTTTATGCTATTTTTTTCTTACCTTTTCTATTTTCCCTTTTGTGGGTAAACTGAACGTTATTCTTGAGAAAGATTGATATGTCAGAGATCACGTGTCCAGTAGTATGTAGTAATATTCATGTACATAGGGCATGGTTGTAATTAAATGCATGTTAGGGATTACTCCAATCCTTTTTTGTATTTGTATGGTATTGATATACCAATACCATATGGCATATCACATGTATGAAGTGTATATACAAATAATAGTAGAGTGTGAGATACACTCTCATACGTTTTCCCCAAGTCTTTTCTTCTTTCTTTTCTCTTCTTCCATCAAACCCTAAATCTTAGATCTACACAACCTAAACATATTCTCATTTTCAACTTGGTATCATAGTCCTATAGAAGCAGCAAGGGACCTCAGGAGTAGCAGCACTTGACAGAAGTTGCTAACATCAGCAATCCGGCTAACATCTGTATGGAGGGTGCATGGTTAAGTGATTTGTTTCTAGTTTTTAATACTGCATGATTTTATTTGTATTTTGGTGAAAGTATCATAGTCAATTGATGTAGGACAAGGGAGAAGATACCAAAAATTGATGTACAATAATTTTCCAAAGCCTCAAAGAATTTAAATAAAGGTTGCGGAAGCAAAAAAAATCAAGAATAGAATTTAGAAACAAACAAGTAGCCACAAAATGTAAAAATCAGAAAATAAAATCATAGAAAAAGGATTTAGAACAGAAAAAAAAAAAAAAAAGAATTAATAGAAGAAATTAGACCAAAAGGGTATTTTTGTAATTTTGGACAGAAAATCCGAAAATTACCAAAATGCCCCTCTGACATGTCTGAAATTTTGAAATTTTTATGGTCGTTTCTGACATGTGACAGGGTTCTACAGTTAAAATTTCATGAAATTGCGATAAGACTTGATAGGTCAAATCAAAAATTTTCTAAACAAATGAAGGTGCTTTAATGGAGGTTTCAAGAGAAGGAAGAAGAAGAAGAATAAGAAGAAGGAAGAATATGATAGAAAGTATGAAAAGAAAGTAGTATAGAAAGAAAGATAAAGTTAGGAAGAAACTAAAGGAAAAAGAAAAAAATGAAAATTTACATTGAAGGAAAGATGGGAGTTTGTGGCTACACCCATGAAAGAAGAAGAAAGAGGAGAACCATGAGTGACATCAACCC
>JAOXJP010232411.1:0-10475 GCA_025762735.1 Platanus orientalis | reverse complement strand
CTCAAAGACAAACAAAAGAGGAAAAACTAAGTACAAGCAAAGAAGCTAAGCCACACCCTTTTCATACTCGCAGAGTACTCGCCCGAAAGTGTAGAATTTTGGCCCCAAAAGCAAACCAAGTCCTTAGCTTTCTGGAATACATTAAAAGCCGGTTCTCTGCAATTTTCAAACACTCTGGTTTCGTTCAAGCCACAGTGCCCAACACACAGCCGAGCAAGTGAGCTTCCAAAGGATACCTCCATTCTTGGGAACCCGCCACAGCTTCCAAGAAGAAATTAAGACCTCTAGGTCTTTAGGGAAGGCCCATGCTAATCCAATCTCTTTGAGGAACAACTCCCAAATTTCAGCCGCAAAAGGACAATGGAGGAAGAAATGATTAATACTTTCCGTATTTTGAAGACAAAGAAGGCATGCATTAGGGATAATCATGCCCCTATTCTGGAGAAGATCAATAGTTGGGAGATGACCAGGTGAACATCCATCTCCAACCTTCTATTGGCATGAATCCCCTTTATCACATTTCCAACATGGTATTGGCATGCAATTTCAGAAAAGAAATCCACAATAAATAGAAGAAAAGTGGGGGAGGGGGTCAGAGAGGAGCAGTGATGACAATGGCTACAAGAGATTCGTCACCGTCCAAGGGTTGCAAAAACAAGAGTTGCCACTTTTAACGGAGAGAGTGGCAGAGAATTTTTTACTTATAATCTCTTCCAAACATAAGATGGAATATATGGACCAAGTAACAGTTTCCATAAATACCACCTGATTCAATCAGATTGTCAGCTAAATAGAAGTGAGTTGGGAAGGGAGCGGAATGTATTTGTGGGGTTGTGAATGGGTCTTTTTGTTTTCTGGCTTCCGTATGATCTCATGTTTTTTGTGGTGGGGATCTTGATGGTTTATAAGTTCCAGCGATAACTCAGGCTATGGAAAAAATCTGGTGTTCTGGGATTTCATATATATTTATTTTATGGAAATTCTTTACATCAGCAAAAAACATAATTGAAAAAGACCAGAATACCAAAATGGGATCGAATTCAAGACAGCGTCATTAATAAAGCAAATTGTTACCCCAACCCTTCTTATTACAAGCTTGGTAACAAGCCATTGAACAAACAATCAAACCCCTTCTGGAAGTAGTCTAACTTATGAAAGGAACCTGAAGAAAAAGACAAAATTAGATGTGCAACACAACATTAGAGATACAGAAAGGAAAAAAAGGATGGGTTAACATGGGAAAACAAATACGCCTAGTTAAAATGGAAGAAACTGTGGAAACTACGAGCAGTTGTGATTTAGAGCAGGCCCCCTCACTTGCAAAGTAACTGGTAAAAGAATGGCACAATGAAATATATGCAATCCAGCACCGAGACGAGGAAAAAAATTTTGGGTAACATGATCAAATAACTATGCATACTTCAAGTGGAGGAAGCTGTGGGAAGACATTACATAGGCAAATCTCCTGTATTGGTTGTGATGTAGACTAGACCTTCTCACTAAGGAGCTATGGGTGTGTGTCTTAGAGATTAGTTGACAAAGCTCAAAGAAGACCAAAACAAGTAAATGTGATGCTACAGCATTAGACTATGTGGAGAGAACCTATCCTTTATGGAGGCCTAAATCAAGGATTTGTCATGTTAGGAAGAAACTAGGAAAATGTCCATGGTAGAGACTATTTAGAGTCTTTTTCTAATTTAAGTGAGCATGTAATAAGGTTTTGAAGCCATAGGTTTAGGGATTAGTTTGCTAGGGATTTTAGGAGATGTTTGGTAATTTTATTATTATTATTATTTTGGGGGTTTTAAGAGCTAAATCGTGCAAGTGCTAAGAATGGGTAATTTGGAAATTTTACATGATATTAGGTTTACTGTGCCAAGTTAAGGCATAAGATATGTAATCAGAGGAAGTTTTGGAGAACGAAATTGACTATTGGTGTGAGTTAGAAGATCTCACAAGTGGGTTGTTTTATTCTTCTCCTTTTCTCACCCTATCACTCTCCTCAACTTTCTTCTTCCTCTTCAATTTAATTTTTTTAAAATTTTATAATTTGCTATAGTGTTATTGCTGCAAAAACGATAAACAGGTTTGAACGAAAATACACACATCTCTCATTCTTTCTTCAAAAACTTTTGTAGAGGTCTTTCTAACCCCTGTACGTCCCAAATAGGGAAGGAGTACCTCGCAGTCAACCTCATCCTATCAAATAGGATCAGGTCCAATACCAGTATGCGGCGGCACTTCCCTGACCATATTTTGATATATTTTTTTTAAGTTGTGGAGTTGATTCCAGCCATCAAATTAATTTTTTTTTAAGAGATCAAGATACGTATGTGATGAAGTAAAAGTTTTGGTTTGAAATATTCAACTGTCAAAAAGTTACGAATCATTTTATGAAAACTGGTTTGACGTTTTGCTACAGTAACCTATACACAAGTTGACGATTTTGAATTTTATGATATAAAATTTTGGGAATTTTTTTATTCCTTATTCAATGAATTTTAAAAACCCCTGCATAAAAGAACTGGAAGTTTGGGGAATTTTCTGACGTAATTCAAGGTGTATTTTGGTAATTTCCCAAACTATTTGAAAAAATTACGAAATTGCCCTTAGGTCTAAAATTTCCAGATTCTTTATTTGGGCAGTTATTTGAATCCTAGAGAGTATTCTATATTTTTTGAAGATTGTTCTGCATCATGATGCAAGCCCATTCTTCTTCATAGATTGTTGCAAAAATCGCACGGTTAGAAGGCACTATCATGGGATGAAGCTTGAACTCTTGATTCCCCGATTTCTTCAAACTTTTAAGATAAAAAGCTGCTTACAAAGCTCCAAGAGACATCCATACCCCACACATTGCAAATAACAGCATTCTTGAAAATCTTCTTTTCCGATGGTCGGACCCAGTGTGGTCTTGATGAATTTTCCGTCATAATACGAATTTCCTCCTTGTTTTTGTACTTCACTCTAGACTTGCCCATTTATTGAATGAGTTCCCTAAGACCTTTCCAACCTTAAGAATCCTCACCCTCCGGAATAACAATGAATCAATTTTCTTCTTGTAACTGCCACTCGCAAATACAAATATAGGAACCCCAAGCATTCAATCCCCTCAGTAAGAACAGGGATCCATGGCGGTAACTGATTGTCTCCTTCAATACTCCTCTTGACTGTTTATCACAAACCTTCTCAAGAAACGGCCCTACCATCCAAAATCTCCTTCGGAAACTGAATCCTATGTAGATGACCTTTAGCCCTTTCAACCATCAAGAAGAAGCCATCCTCCGCAATCAGATCGAAAGATTTTGAATGATTACAAGATGCCTCACCTGTAATGGTGACCCAAGAAATTTTAGGAAAGCTAATGCAAATGGTGACCAAAGAGAAAATATGGAGAAGAAGAATTGAGAAATTTAATGATCATCTTACATGCTTGTCCATAATCCATTGGTTACTTCTAACACTTTCTTTGATATGAAAACACATAATTGGAGTTCGGCCTGTACTCTCTCCCAATATGCATCTCGAGATTGGTATTGGACCCATAATCCATTTTTGAAAGATTTATGGTGGGTAGATATCCTTCTATCATCATCTTTTCCAAGATTATTTCTGATCTCCTCCCAAAAAAGATTCACTTGTTTGTGAGATTTGATTTTCCTCTCCTATGGGTATAACTTGGAACTTACTGTTTTCTAGGGAATTGTTTGAATTTGAAATTGACTCAATGGTCCACCTTTTGGATTCCATGAAGGATGACCACATTTCCATAGATGTACCAGATAGGTTCGTTTGGTCCCTCGAGCCTTCAGGTTCTTTTTCTTCCAATTTTCTTTTTGACTTCTTTTGCAATGATCTCAATTCGGCTTCTTTCTGGTTAGGAAGGTTTGATATGGGCTGTCTCCCCCTCGTGTTCAAGCTTTTATTTGGATTGCTGCTTCCCTCTGCAGAATGAAGACTATGGATTTACTTCAAAGAATGCATCCCTATATGATGCTTTATCCTCATATTTGTATCTTTGCATGAAGAATGGAGAATCTTGTGACTACATTATGCATAACTGTGATTTCATGAGGACCATTTGGAATTACTCTCTCCTGACTACTAATAAATTGGGTAATGCCTAATCATCTATTTGATCTTATATGGCAATGGAATGGTGTCTTCTTGGACCCCATGGGAAAAAGGTCTGGCTGGATATCCTTCATGGTGTCTGTTGGGGTGTTTGGAAGGAGAAGAATTGAAGAGGATTTTTTAAGGAGTGAGTAAGCACCTTCTGGAAGTGGCATACTGTTTAATGTTTGAGGTGGCCTCATGGGCATAGGTTTCTAAAGATTTTACTGGTTTCTCCATTAATGATCTTATTAGAGATTGACCTTCTTGCTTATTTTCTTGTACTTTATCAATTAACCTGTAGTGGGACTTCTTCCGCAATCCCCTTGTATCTGTAAATCTTTCGTTCTCTTTTTTTCTCAATAAAAAGTTATTCATCAAAATAATAATAAAACAATGCTTGATGCAGTTACGGTAGTGGGAAGTAAGAAAAAGGCACGAGCCTTGCGAGTCATGATATGCTCATCTATGAGGGATCTAGTCAATTCAAGAATGCCATCTTTATTCATTTCTTTGGTGATCCATATATTGTAGATTGAAAACTCATTGCCTAAACCAATACCTTGATTTCTTAGAGTGATTAGAACTTGAAGTAGCAGAAAACTGTACAAGTTCTGATATGTTAATTTGTAATGACTTACATGAGCTTTGTGGCAATGGTATTAATTGTCCATTTTCATTTATTTACCTTCTCAGATTTTTTTTCCCTGGCTAATCGTGTGATAACAATTGGCTTCCCTATCAGTTCACTGCAATGTGCAATTTTTATTTTTATTTTTATTTTTATTTCTCAAATTCTTGCCAACTTTCAAAATGTTGATATTTTAGTTATATGACTAAATTGCCGGTGTTACCTCTCAAGTTAAGATCCCTTTGTTTTCTTCACCTGCAAGGGTTTGTATGATTTGGGATAATGTAAATTATCTCATCTTATGGATTCCAGTAATGACAAGTAAAGGGTTTTTTCTTTCTTTTCCTTTTCCTTTTGTGTTCTGCTCTTGACTGTGACGTTTATTTGTCAGTTACCTGCGGCACAGCTTGAAAATGCACTGAATAGGACTGCTGCACTGAAGGCTCCCTTAATTGATTATGCTAACCAACCAAATATCAGATCTTCTCTACCCAGGTTTGCAATAAAAATCTGTTCACCCTTAGTCCAAATAGCTTCTTCTTACCTATTTCTGATATTGGGACATGGATTGTTTGTATTGCTGCATTAGATCAACATTGGTGGTATTGGGAATTGCCCCAGATTCTCAGACTTCTAGTCAGGCACAGACAATTCAGGCTCAGAGTGCAGACACAAGCAACTCAGGTACAGAAGGGATGACAGAAAAAACTAAAGAATCATCAACTGCCAACTGAACCGATGAATGTGTTTCTGCTGGCTGAATACCATGATTTGTTGACTTGGTAGTAAGATTAAACAATGATACTGCTAGTGATAACACCATTTTTTCCTTGTAAGATGAATTTAATATCAAATGTGGCATTGCTGAACGTGCTGAAGGATTCCCAGACACCACTGAATTAGCAGAGATTTGGAAAGGCCAATGATTGGTTACCATGATCTTCCAGTCTTTGATAAAAAGAAATGTTGCAGAATGAAGGAGAGGAAGCCATTGGTATGGGAAGACACGGGAATTACTGCCCCTTTCCCTGCAAATATTTAAAATCTAAATGCAATTTTGAGTGTTAATCGGGACTTACGAAATGTATAATATAAGTCTAATTGCTGTTAAGTTAGATTAATGATAAATGACAGCTGCCTAAGGTGGTCTTTTTTCCCGTCCTGGCATACTGATCATGAGGAATTGAATATGTTGCTCAAAAGCATGTGTGCTGAGACCAGCGCTGGCCCATTAAAACCCAGGTTATCCGAGCATTTAACTTTCAGCTTCGAGACTTTGTAATAATCATGGACAAAGTATCCTGTATGTGACATTTTATCATGACAACCAATCATATGAACAACAGTTACTGTTGTTCCAACTTTTAGCATACCAGACATTGATTAGTTCTTCTTGTGGTGCCATTGATTGTACAACTTTTCTTTGCAATATCATTCGTCTGGTCAGTGAGCTGTTTTTAGAATTGAAGGGTAGTAGTTATTCTTCATGGTAACATTCCTCTAATAATAACAGTTCTCATCATGCTCAATTTCATTTTATTTACTATAACCGCCCTCTTAATATCCCTGGGTAGCAGACTAACAGTGACTGCATCCAGATCCCAGACACTACTAAGCAACGCCATTTTATTCAAGCACCTCACAACTTGTAAGGACAAATGACAAGTTTGGCCATCTAGTCAATGGGTCAAGTTAGTAATATTTAAGCAAAAAAAAAAACTGTTACAATCAGATCTCAACAGACATTACCTCCATTTATCGAACAGTTAAGAAACACTCGTTCAAATAAAACCCACTATCTGGAAGGCCAGCTACATCTGATCTGAGTATCAAATAAGAAAATCCGGATGAGCAATAGAAATGAATTGTATCCTACATTCCAATACTTGAAAATATTTAAAGCCTTCTACGCTTTATAAATGTACAGCCCCAATAATTGACCAGATTCACCAATACAGATGCAATAGTACAACCAAATTACATAAGAAATAGGAGTTAAACTGTTCTACATACATACATGGTCGGACTTTCTGGCATGCAGCACTCTTGCAAACAAACCAGGAAATTCAACAATTTTGTTAATGGTACCAGAAACGCCTTGACAATAATACACACGTCGTGAGCTCAAACAGATGCTGCCATGCTTGTCCTGGTGCCACAAGAAGAGTGGCCATTGTCTAGTACTTGTATTGTACCTACAATTTCAAATCAGAAGCAGGTATCCCATGCTTTTGAAACCACTCAGGCATGTGGAACCTTTCATAGAGCATGGGCCTAACATCCTTCTGCAGAGATAGGTGCTTGAGGAGTGGAAGGAGAACCTCCAAAAGCTGAATCCAGAGAAGACTAAATCAGAGATGTGGAAGGAAATTATGAAACAATTAGATGACTTGGGGCAAAGAATTCAATTAATTTCTTTGGTCTGGCTCTAGTCTGGTGTAATTCTTGGTACCTGTTCATCACAAGGCTGTCCTGCAGAAAATGGAATGCATGGTATTCCATTCAGTGGTTGTAACAAGAAGCTGAATGGGTTGTTGTCCACAATGACAGTTCGGCAGAGATTCTTTGATAAGCAAGACAGATCCTTCACGTGTTCCCGGAATTCCCTGATTAGTACAATTCCAGAAGTTTCATCAAACAAGGTAAACTTATGCTTGGATAATTTCTAACCTTAAAAAGGTCCAACTTTTCAGCCATTTTATTCAAATGGAAAGCCACAATCCAGGAGTAAGTAACTTGATTTTTTCATAGCATGGTATATTCGCAGGATAATGAAACCTTATAGCAATGGGAAAATGTGTTTTAAAAGTGGAAATGTTCATTAAAAATGAGATGAAAGAATCATTGAGCACCATACAAGACTACAGAACATCAAGCCTGGTTGTTGCAAAGAGTGTTACGATTCACTACCGTAGATGCTGGATATAAACACAACTCAAGTATCAACCTAACATCACAACCCATCAGAGTTTTAAACTCACCATTAACTCGTGTTTGATTGATTGTTTTGAACATCGCAGTGTTAAAATCCAAACAGAAAATGCTTAGACCATAATATGAGCATAAGAAAAAATAAAGTTTTGATTGAAGATCGTGTTATCATAAAATCATGTTACATGTTAATTCTTATGCCAAAGTTTCCTCTCAAATTTGGGTTTGGTTCCATATCCATAGCAACTCAAGACAGTTCCCCCCTTTTTTAATGTCCCATAAAATTATTTAAGTTTTAAAAAGCTGGTAGTATATTACATTATCTAATTAAGTTACATCATTACTCTAAATTACTTATAGCAGTCAATGCACAGTACTGAGGTGTAGCTTCGTTTGTGTGTGATGATTTGGCAGATCCAGCATATGACATATAATAGATAGGAGAACCTCTGGGCAGGCCACATGTCTAGTTGCCTGTACACGTCAGCTGTATTACCCACCATGTATTGACTGTTCCACTTGCAAGACCAACCTCAAAAGTATCAAAAATAAGTAAATAAATAAAATTTCCAAACAAAAGGGCTTCATTTTACCATACAGCTAAGTGTTTTGGGGTTGAAATTTATCAAGAGGGTGACATTGCCAGCACCCGGAGCCTTTTGGACTGCCAACAGATGGAAGATTCCTAGGTCATCAAGATCTTTTTGGTAGGCTAGCATGATATATATGAAAAAAACATGTAAGAACCAAACTATCTCAGAACAATCTAAACCAAGCTCATGTACTGCTCTAACGGGAAAACAGCCAGACCCTTGGAACATACTACAGCTACATAGCACTTTTATTTGAGAAGCCCTTCGTTTAACCCTAAGGAAGAAATGTGAAAAATACTTATTTCTGTTTTTCAAATTGCCTCAAACTCACCACTTTCCTTTTCAAATTATATCAAGATTTACTCCTATGATCACTTGTTTGTTGAGAAAATATCCCATGGGAAGCAAGGTACCAAATGCCATGTCGGTGGAAATGTTGGTCTAAAATAAGAGATGTCGGAAAAAAAAATGTCAGAAAGAAATATTGTTAATATACTGGATACTTAAGACATATTCTAATTTAATTGCACAAACACAAGGGAACAAATAGATTAATTAGGAATGATAGTTTATTTTAATACATAATTATAGCCTATCTTGATACATACATACTTTCATTATAATATTCTTAATAAATATGCATCCATTCCTTAAGATATTAGTAAATAATGGTTTGACAAACCATTTATAATTTGACTGGATAAACATACAGACAAGTAGATTATCTTCCTCTTCTTTCTTTTGATGAGGACATTGGGTCTAGGCATGGGTTCCAGGTCTACCAAAGGAGGCACAGGAGAGATGTGTCAATTCTATGGTTCTATTAGAGTTTTAGAGTTCTTTTTATTTGTTTGTCACTTTATGTCTCTTGTTGGAGGGGGACACATATTTGTGAGGGTAGTATGGTCTTTAGTAGTCTATGTAGAGTATTTTTGTTATTTCTTGTAGTTGGAGGTTATTTTTTGATAAGAGACATTTTTTGTATGGGGGTTTTTCAGTCAACTATTGCTATTTTGTATTAAGATCTAACCATTGGGGGGGGGGGGGTCTTTAAATACCCCCACAATCAGTTTTTATGAGCATGACTTTAATTAAATTTTTACTCATGTTGAGTCTTCTTCTTCTTCTTCCTCTGGTTGTGCAAGTTGGAGATCCTTAAAACTCTGGAATGAGTCTTGGCCCCCACCTAGTTTAACACTGATGGTAGATGCCACTTCGTCCCTCTTGGGTTAAAGGATCTTCTACCTTTTCTATTCTTCTTTTTATTTAATTTTTTTTCAGACTTCGTTTGTTAGAAAACAGGGGTGTTCACATGAAAATTTTCACCAATCGCTCTTATTCGAAGTTCAGAGGCAAACAATCACTCCCAGCTGTACCTAAGGGTGGTACGATCCTAATAGAAGCAGAATCCATTGTGAACTTTGCTAGTTTGATGGGTTTATGATCTGACAGTTGCTGTCCAGGTGTTAATTTCAAGATACAAGTGATCTCACGAGATCACATCCCATTCTCTTATACTGGGGATTTTGACAAAGGGCTTCCTCTAAGGCCTTAACAAACCCCTGGACGATCCACTCTAGGCATCTCCTCCCCATCAGTTTGCTGATTTGAAGTAGCCCCAAACATATTCCTCCACAAATCAGACGTGAATACAGCATTTGAAGTCACTGCATGAGATCTTCTACAGTTCACAAACCTTGGCAGTTTTGCAAGTGGGACCTTTTCCAGTGGGTTCAGAACTCCCAAACGATCCTACCTGTGCATTCATTACACAGTCTTTTGAAAATTTGAAGAAGCAACTGCACCTCAAATACTTCCTAGGCGTTAAAACAAACAAAAAGTTGTCTGTACAAAATTGCCCTTCAACAACATACGAAGGCTGATTTCGAATGGACTCCTCCTGGGCATAGAAGACCCCTAGACGGTCCTAGGTAGGGGTGGGCATGGGCCGGGCCGGCCCTAACCCGGCCCTCAAATTGGCCCAAAAAAGCCCGGCCCGAGCTAGGCCCGGCAAGGGCCAGAGCCCGGCCCGAGGCTCGAACTTTTATTGAGGACCAGGCTTGGGCTTACCTCAGCCCGGCCTGGGCCTGGCCCGAGGCCCGGTCTTTTACATACATAATATATATGTATTATAATACTAATTATTTTAAAATTATCAATAGTATATAGCTTAGTTGATAAAAATTGTTTTTTACAATAAGTATTGG